>PPJX02000035.1:0-126781 GCA_003705915.2 Lipomyces lipofer | reverse complement strand
GTCGGTTCGTCAGTGTTTTTTTTTTTTTTTTGGCTTTGGTGTACAAGCTGTGCAACTCGTCCTGGGCTTGAAGCCGCACCCATCACCCTCCTTGCCAGTAACCGACATCACCTGTCATGTACAGCAACCACCACCATCAGTGAATGTAACGCGGCTTTAATTGGCGTACCGCGCTATATACTTTGTGTGCATCCCATCGATCGATAGTCATAGTGGCCCGTCAAGTGCCGACCTGTCTACCACTGCTCCTGCTCTAAGGTGAGTGCCTCGCACTCGCATTTCTGCTACGTAATATACAACATTCATAACCATCTTGTCTACACCTCTCATCGCCGACGACGCCATCAGCAATGCAGCGAACGCGAACCCCCCAACTGTTTCAAGTGGAGCATCATCTTAGAACCATGCCCGCCACCTTCACATTCATTGAGACGGACTCGTCGCTTATCGTGCCAGGTACTACTACCAGCGCTCTGACCAAAAAGGTTGCAAGCGCGAGCACGACGGAGTCCGCAGATGCAGTCGCATCGGCGTCGGGTGAAGAACGGTGGGGTGTGGGATCTTTATATTTTTAAGGGCGCTGATTGGGCTGTTGATTGTAGCCTGTCATAATCGAGTTGAGTAACGAATTGGATAAGCATACGTGCGTACTTCATATTTCAAACCGCACATGTGTGTGAATAAAACTAAAGTTGAGGTATGTAGTAAAACATAGGATTGTTAAAAACTAAATTACATATACGAGCACCGACAAATGTCTCACACCCTATTATATCATACCTTCACCAAACTAAGTCATAACAGATCACCCAGATCAAAAAACAAAGCACATTATACTACGCATACACATACAGTCAATCCACTCACGTGCCTTCTCACATCATACCTTCCAACGTGGAGATCCGCTTCTCCTCGTCCATCAGCCACTCCTCCCTCCTACCCAAATCATACAGCGTCAGTGTCCCCAGCGCCGCCTCCGCAGCCGACCGCTGCTCTCGATTCCACACCTCGACCTTTTTGTTCTTGCTCAGCAGCGACCAGTTCTCGTATGCCACCTTCGCCTTGGACGCCCACTCGATGAACCGCTCGTCGTCCATGTGCAACGACGGGTCGAGAATCAGCGTCAACTGGTTATACGTCTCCTGCGTGGGCGGGTCGTGTGGCCACTGCGACGGCGACAGGAAGTACAGCACCATGTACGGAAATGAAGGGTGCGGCGGCAGCGCGGGCAGACCCAGCCGGTTCAAAAAATTACCCTTGGCTTCCTCGCGCGCGCGACCCGTCCGCTCCTTCTCCTTCCGCCGCAGCTTAGCGCGCTCTTTAACTTCGTCGCGCGCGTTGTATTCCTTTGCGCGCCGGGCGCGCCGTGCCTTGATCTCGACGATGTCGCCGCGACGTTTGACGTCCCCGCGCAGCTGGTCGACTTGCTCGGCAGGATGGAGGCGCGTCCCACGCTTGAGGTCCAGATGTCGGCCGAGGGAACCTGGGTGGGAGAACGTCTTGTGACAGAAAATGCAGGTCTTCTTCGGGTCGATCTCGTCCTGGGAGCCCGACCCGCCGATGGAGATCGCTGGGTCAATTGCAGCGGCGGCGGCCACAGCGGACATGTTCATCGGGTGATGGTGGTGATGGTGGTGCGACATCGGATCTGTCGCGCCGATGCCGGCGAGGTTGGCTGCTAAAGCGGAGTCGACGTCCATTGTAGGGGGAGCTGGAGAGGTAAGCGTTAGTAATGTTGGCTGACGTGGTAGAGGACTAGTAGTCCGCACGAATTGCACTCACAGTATAAACCAATGGTCTAAATTAAACTAATACTCTCTCAAGTCAACAAACAAAACGCGCTTTATTATTTTGTTGATGGTAGACTGTTTTGTTGTGCTAGGTAGATGGATCACTAACTGCTCTACACACCTTGACGCAAAAACGGCTTAAGTGGCAAAAATCCGCGGGGGGGGAGGCGGGCGCGTCCCGGTATTTATGGCCGATCCGCCGCCGGTGTGATGGCATAAACTGCATAAGAGCTGACGCACTTGCGTAGCACGGCGCGGCGTTGAGGCGGGATATCTGCGAATCGGACGCGCCGATTGCGCCGTGTGTGCGTAATTCTGATTGCGCTACCCGGCAAAACGTTAGGTGTGAGATCGCTTTGCGCCGCAAGTGCTTAGTGTTGAATGCAGTCTGAGCTCGGCTCTTTGGCTAAACCAGTCGACGCTGGCAGTGTTCGGGTCGTATTCGCCACAGAGGCGTTGCTTCTTGCAAAGTTCCATAGTCATAGTTCTGATATATTTCTTCTGTACACATGGGAGTTACTTGTTTCTTCTTGGAGTAGTTTTGTATTCAAGCGTTGACTGCTGACGTTCCCGGACTTAACTGAGCTTCGACCTGGCAAAAGTTCCCTCGTCTTTCAGCAAATTAAAGTTTTCAAATTGAAGTTCGCGCAATTTAAAGTTCAGCGAAGATAAGTGGACAAGATGACTTCTGAAAAGGGAAATAGGGCTTACATTCTTTCCGAAGGAAACATCACGTTCAAAATTTTCATTGCAATAATCTATTGGTTTGAGAGCAAATACATAGGAATGAAACCCTAAACCCTAGATATGTTGGGGAGATCCGCTATATGACAGCTTTGAAGTGCGAAGTCTGTGTGGCAATTATCACGATTGAGATAGCGCTCACATAGCTACTTTATGGACGGTTAATAGTTGAAGATCAGTGCAAGTGCTTCCAAGTGCAGTGAAAATGTTATGTACTGCGTTGTTGTTTGTGCGCATCGAATAATTAGGAATACAAATCCCAATCTGCCTATTCTCGGAACATCACAAAAGTATTTACAAATACATATCAGACTAACAGCGAACAAATTCCCGTAACTATTGTACATTTAATTCATATCACTAATTAACACCGCTGACACAAAAGAATCGTAAAGTTAAGCTGGTGATATATATGCGCCCTGACTACTTATACAATCCACGAAATACAGAACCAATGCCCAATAAAATACCTGTACGCCCTTGTAGATATTTAAAATTCAAATATTGTCACTACTTTTCTTCCAAATTGCAATGCAGGGTACCCGTACAGTGTAAACGGTCTTCGTGTGGACAAATCAGCGATTACCTACCATAATTCACGACCCAGCTCCGTTATCCTGGTTCAGTTTT
The DNA here is from genome assembly GCA_003705915.2 of Lipomyces lipofer. Taxonomy (NCBI): domain Eukaryota; kingdom Fungi; phylum Ascomycota; class Lipomycetes; order Lipomycetales; family Lipomycetaceae; genus Lipomyces; species Lipomyces lipofer. The sequence goes on along the minus strand of PPJX02000035.1, from coordinate 123,617 downwards.
GAACGAGCCAATCCAAACAACTCCTCCTGCTTCCGAAGAAGCTCCTCTTCTGTCATGCCGGAAGCTTCGAACTTTCCAACTTTGCGTTCTCGACCCTGCTGGAGCCAAGCAGTCAGTACGCGCGCCGAACAACAAAGCGACACAGAGGAGTAATTTAATTACCTTCTGGGTTTCTTTATGTTCCTGAATCACATCTCTTATAGGTTCAATGTAGTCCGAAAATCCCAACTCTTGCAGTGCTTTGATGACATGCTCAGATGCGATTGTCTTCTTCAACTCGCCTTCCGCTATTTCATTAGCCTGGGTTGAGATGAGGCCAATAAATTCAACGCAGCATTCAATTAATGCATCTCTCGTATCTCGTGAAAATACAAGGTCTGAAGGAATTATCTCCGACACGATCTTTTGGACAGTTGCTGTTTTGCAAGGTGTTAAGAGATGAAAATGTAAACAGCAGAATTAGCAGCCAATCAAATCGTACCTTTGGGCAGAGAAAGATCGTCTGAACTCGATATTTCGCGATCCGACATGTTTACAGAGTCTCTATATTTAATCTATGTAAACCGCAAATGATTCCCGCTGTTTGATGTGATTCGTTCTTTAAAACGAGAGGATGAAGTCAAACCGATAGACACGTCTTTGTTGCCCTTAGTTCGCTGGGAGTTCTAACTTCATGCGTAAAATACGGGCTGTGGATACGTACATTGTGGCACGGCTATTGGTGGATGGGGCATCTCCTAAATATGGTATGAAATGAGACGCACCTCGTCATTGATATATTACTGGCTCGTAGAACGTTTCACTAGGATGGTGGCCTTAAGCACTAAGTCATAATAGGCATACAGATATGGTAAGGATAGACCCTCTATTGTCGTACCGGATTATCCGGTGGTGTCGCGATTTGTATACGCACTTTTTGGCTGCACATGTCTGGACGCTTCACGTACAGTACCTTAACGCTGACGCTTATGTTATAGATAATACAATGAGCACCTTGTCATCGACGGACTCTGGGGAAGACTCCACTGGTAAACAGATCATTATTTTCAGTTCTTTCTTCAAATGGTGGCTAACCTCTTCACTGTCAGAAAATGGGGCACGGACTACTAGCGAATCTTTGCGGGATCAACAGGCCAAGCCAGGACGTCGAGGACCTCGCAATCCGAATTATAAAAGCACAACAGATCAAGATCCTACATTATCTTCCAGTGACGCTGATCCTGCACCAAGGCAACGTGACAGTTCGACTGATTCTGGCAGTCGCAGTCGAGCGCATCCAAGAAGCGGCAAACTCGAAAAAAAGTCGGCCTCCTCGAGTCGGTCGAGGAGCGGACAGTCTAGGAGTTCGTCTCCAAGTTGTGTGAGCGCAGCTAGCAACATATCTGATGGCGAAACATCCGAAGCTTCATATGCACATGAAACTGACCAAGAACATACCGATCCTATGGACGCAATACCGTCTTCGCCGGCACAGATATATCGGAATATGCTGATACTTGAAGAATCATTAAGAGTGCAGTACATAACATTGCGCACTCGACGATACAAATATACATTATTCTGCGCGCTTCTCATTATATGGACGATATATTTCTATTACGGTGTCTTTGTATGGTTCTCAGTTTATTCATACGTTCATTTATTTCACAAGTTATGTCTCATGCTTGGGATCGTTACACTGGGACTCTTTTATATGTCAGGGTTATATTCAAAGACAATGGTAATCCCCAGGAAGTTTATATCAAACACAAATAAGGGTTTGAGGCAATTTAATCTCAAACTGGTGTCTATGCGATCAAGCACATCGAAAGAAGCGATCGCTTTAGCAACAAGGTTACTGAAATTGATGTTCTATAAAGTTTGGTATAGACCTACCCCACCACCGCAACTGTCCGGGACTTCGCTTCCGTCGTCGCATACGAGGTCCCATCATCTGCATCAATCTCAGCCTTCAGCAACTTCCTCATTACCAACATCTAAAACATCGCATTCTAACCTAAAGGGAACGAGCAATGGCGGTAAATATCCATACTATCATTACTATTGTTATCATTTTAAGCCCCCCGGCGGCGACGCAGTGAAACTGGTGATGCAACCGAAAGCATTCAATGTGGAGTTTCGAGAGGGGTGGGAAATCTATCGTCAAGAGTATTGGGAGAAGGAAAATGACAGAAGGATAGCTAGAGCCAATGGTCTCATACCGTGTTCTTGCACTTCAAGCAAGGGCTAAGAGTTCTTCCTTGCTCACGTGTATTCATATCTCAAAATTTGTATCATAATGAAGTACTGATCCGTTCAACAACCAGACTATATACAGTAGCAAATTGCACCTGTATAATGGCCAAACAGTTTCTTGCTATATCGGTGAATATCGACAAATTATGGAAAATAAGTTCATTGTAACATCAATTACACATGAAACAAATCAAATTATTATAAAATCAAACATATATTGTCAAATAAAATTTTAATGTCACCCCTAAAAACTTCCCTTGCCATTTTTACTGAAATATCGCAGACAAAGAAATTGAAAAATATATTTAGAGCTTATCGTAGTACTCCTCGTAGCCCGGCACATTCTCCTTCAATCCGTGTCTCTTTCTGGCCTCCATGACGATCTGGCCAGGCTTGCTGGAAGGATCCAGAGGCGAGCCATTCATGGTAGCCCAGTGATCGAAGACCATCTGGGGGAAGGCCTGACCACTGGTAGCTTGTCGCAGCTCAGTTGTAAAACCGAACGACTCGTTGACGGGCAGGTAAGCCTTAACAGTGAACAAAGGAGTACCAGGGCGTTGCTCCTCGGACAGAACCTGACCACGCTTTTTGTTCAAAACACTGTAGATACCACCGATAGCATTCTCAGGGCACTGAATCTCAACCAAAAAGACCGGCTCCTGGATACGCGGCTCAGCCAAGAGGGAGGCAGCGTAAACGACTCGTCGCATGGTTGGGATGATCTGACCACCACCTCTGTGGATGGCATCAGCGTGCAGGACGACGTCAAGAATGTTGACTCGGACACCACGCATGTTCTCGCCGAAGATAGGACCCTCCTTGGTAGCCCACTGGAAGGCAGCAACACAACTGTCCTTGATTTCATTGAGGTACTGAACAGCTTTAGTCTGGTCCACAACCAAGTTCGCACCGGTTCCGTCGGGTCCGAAACACCAAATCTTTCGTCCATCCGTAACATCCCATCCGAACTCGTCAGCCAAGATTCTAGCACGAGCCTTGAAATCATCTCTGGGCGAGACCTTGCCGCTCTCAATGGCCATGTTGACTTCCTCGTCGAGAGGAGAAGCTTTAACGAAGATACGGTTGTGCTTGTTCGGCGACTTAGAAAGAGCGGTCATGCTCGACTCCGCGCTGACGGTCTCACGGTAGGCAACAACAGGAGGAGAAATCTTCAGAGGAATGCCGGCGTGGTCCTCCTCCAGATCCTTCAGGCAGATCTCCAAGTGCAGTTCACCAGTACCAGCAACGATGTGCTCACCAGACTCGGACATAGTAGTCAGGACACAAGGGTCAGACTTCGACAGACGCTTAAGACCTTCAACGAGCTTTGGCAGATCGTTGGCATTCTTGACCTCAACAGCAACCTGGACGACAGGCGAAACCGAGAACTTCATGACCTTAAGGTTGTGCGCCGACTCGGAAGTAGTCAAAGTACCGGACTTGAGCAAGAACTGATCGACACCGACCAGACCAACAATGTTACCGGCAGGAACGTCATCGATAGGCTCGATGAAACGTCCCATCATAAGAACTGTTCTCTGAATAGCCTTGATGAACAGATCATCCTTCTTTCCGGGCTGGTAGTTGGGGCCCTGGATTCTGACCTTCATACCAGACTTGACGGTGCCAGCAAAGACACGACCGAACGCGTAGAATCTGCCCTTATCGGAAGTCGGCACCATTTTTGAGACGTAAAGCATGAGAGGACCAGTCGGGTCACAGTCACGGATAGCGATAGCGCACTCGTCATCAGCAGGACCCTCATAGAGAGACTCGGCACGGTAGGCCTGAGCGGTGACGGGCGAGGGAAGATGGAGAACCATCATCTCCATCAGAGCATCAGCGGCAGGTAAGAACTTTCTCATGACAACCTTAAGCAGAGCTTTGCCCTCGAGTTCCTTCTCATCACCCTTCAACGAAATCTCAAGTTTCTCCAACAGAACGGGAATCTGATCCTTCTTGTAGTTCATGACGGCATCGAAGATTCTGAAGATGGGATCAAGAATAAACATGTTGAACGCACGCTCGACAGGCTTACCCTTCGCATCAGTGCCGGAGGTCTTGGTCCACTTTTTGGTGGCAGGGTTAAAGTAGTTCTCGCCCCATAGTCTCTCCATCATCTTGTTTCTATCAACACCGAATTTCTTCGAGTATTTCACAGCGAACTGACGGACAGTGAATGCCCAACCATGAAGACCAGAGCCGAAAGCAATGGTTCCCTTGTCGGGGTAGACCTGGACATCACCGAGAGCCTTGTCGAAGTAGGTAGCGATGATGACGTTAACAGACTCGACCGTACGGGCGAAAGACTGATACAGGTCCTCCTTGGTGACCTGAAGCTCAAGGAGGGCACGATCGACCTTGTTGATGATACAGACAGGCTTGATTCTCTCACCGAGAGCCTGACGCAACACAGTCTCGGTCTGAACACAGACACCTTCAACACAGTCGACGACGACAAGAGCTCCGTCGGTGACACGAAGAGCAGCAGTCACCTCAGATGAAAAGTCAACGTGACCAGGAGAGTCAATCAAGTTAATCAAGAACTCGTTTCCCTGGGTTTTCTGCTTGATATCCTTAACATCATCGTCGCTCATCTCAGCGAAAAGAGAGATGGCAGTCGACTTAATCGTGATACCTCTGTCCTGTTCATCTTGACGAGTATCGGTAAATCTGGCTTCTCCGGCCTATTGAACCAAATTAGTATTGCTATGACTGAATTTAATTCAGCAAAATAAGAGTGCTCACCTTGGCAGCAGAGATAATACCAGCACGCTGAACCAGCGAATCGGTAAGAGTAGACTTGCCGTGGTCAACTATAGCAGATTAGTTTGTTTCAAAATATCGCATCTACGAAATACAAGGCTAAGAGATAGTTATGGCACATGATGAGTCGTCATCATCTAGCTGTCTATTCTTGTAATTGCTATCCCAGCGCTCCCAAAGTCGTAGAGGACTTAAGTATAAATCAAAAAGACGTACCGTGGGCAATGACGGACATATTCCGCACATTGGTGACCTTGTCCATGAGACCACGGATTTGCTTCAAGAAATGTCAGTATACTCATGTGTTGATTAATTTACCAAAAGACGAGATCGTCTAATATAGCGAAATAAAGAAATTCTTGCATGGGAATGTCACATACGTCGATCGTGAAGTTAACTAAAGAAATAAACAGGTAAAACGTTAGAAAAGCTCTTCCCTCCGGGACACACATCATCTCCGACGACTATAGCACAGAACCACTTCAGATTCCGAATTTTATAATAGAAAATAAAACTTACCCATTGTGAATTATAAACCAATCAGTCACAAGCAAATATAAAGATGGATGATGAATTGGAACGAAGACACGGAGACCGCTGCCGTGAACTGATTCGGGGAAGAAGAAAAAAAAGTGGAAAAGACGATGATAAAGAGCATAGTGTGTAGACGTGAGCACTGCGCATGTCAAAGCACGTTATTGAGGTGGGTGAGCCCGCAGAAGTGAAGTCAACTTTACATCGGCGGTCGTCCTGCAACCACACGCATAAATGCACACAACTTAGTCATGGTTAGAGTTGCAAGTAGTTTTTCGTGGGAGCATATAGCACCGTGAGCTGCAATAAATATCATATTCAATATACTAGAGCAACTAGAAAATGCTAAGAAGATTCAATTCCTTCAGTTCACAGATTGTAGTTAGCTACTTCAAAGGTTACTAAGAGTCAATAAAGAGGTTATAAGACATGCTGTAAGATGCTGAACGAGAGAAGTTTCCCGTTATTCACATGATTGTCATTAATGCCATAAGATGGGAATTGGGCATCGACACTTGTAATACAAAATTATCCAGTCGCGAGCTGAGAACACCGGTGCTTGAGAAATTGGACCTTGAGACCATCTATGTACAAGTCGACATATGATATGTGATATCCACCAAACCCATCATACAGGGTTTGTATTAAGGCGATTGTTTTCAATGCTATTCAGTTCCGAAAGTTGCATTTTCAGGAACTCCTGGGCATTCATACTCTTTACCTCAACTTTAGCACTGTCGATCTTGTTCCCATTGTACGCACCAGTCCCACTACCAAAGGCATGTACAACATCTTCGTATACGTCAATGACGCCGCCGACATCACGATCGTCACTTGAGATGTCAAAGTCCCAACCGGTAGATACTCCTTCGACGTCAAATCCATCTTTCATGACAAGAATCTTAGACCATGAATCCCATCCCGGCGGTATTAATACCGCATTACGATCGATGACATTGGGTTTGACGTATGATGCAGCCTGTGTAAGAAATGCGCTCGACTGTGAATCTATCAGGCTCGGGGAGAGCAAGTAATAAAGAAACGGGAATAGAACATGAGAATCGGACGACAGATACACCAATGACGCGCCATCTAATGCCAGAATCAGTATTTGAAACCAGATGGCACTAATTCAAGCCTATACACACGCTTCAGTAGGATCGTCCTCAGGAATTGTTGGATAAAATCAAATTCGTCATCTTTGCGGCCATATTGGCTCTCCAGAACATCAATCTTTTCCGAGTTCATTACACCTATCAGTAATTCGACTCCTAGTGGCGTATCATATTCACCCTTGCCAAGGGGCAAATCGACATCTGAAGAGCTGGCAAGACCAGCCGAAGATGGTTCGGTGAATGATACACTGGATAGCTTTTTGTATCTCTCGCGACCTAGACGACATATCAGTCGGCACAATTCTAAAATTATTAGGAATAAAGCAATTACATTTTATAAGACTCCTTTCGAGAGCGCTTTGGTCAAGCTTTGAGAAAACGAGCTCCCTCAAGAATCTAATCGACTGAGAAAGATCTCGGATCCAACGGCGAGGAGTCTCCCAATCCAACAAGATGGTCACCAACACGTCTTCAAGAGAAGTATTATTTCGCTTTAGCAAATCGACCACAAGGTTAGCGTAAGACTGATATATGGATGACAATGTATATATATTTAGCCGAATTATTGTGTCTGCATTGTAAGATGTTAATGGACTCTGTGCAGACTGCAAAGAAGTTCACGATGCACACAACCTTCTTGATCCTTGTCTAGAACGTCTACATAAAAATATCCTAGAGCAAAATCATTCGCGATCGTCCCCGATCCTTTAACCGCACATGATGCTCCACTCGCAGACGTTTGGAGCTGGTGGATAAATGTTTGCTGAAGCTGCGGCGAATCTCCTTGACTGAGTTAGTAAGAATGGCGCGCATATTGGATCGATTTCGTTTACCTAGGACTAATATTGTTCGACAAGTTATATTTTTTGTATTCGCTACCGATTCAAGTAGAGTGGACCATATATTCATTGCTTTAACCGCTGTATGACACGCGCCGACATTCAAAAATATGACGTCGAGCACAAATCGTAGTGTTGGTCGGTTTGAATGTGGACGGACACACGTTGGACTTTGGTCGGGGCTTTTGGGAACGCGCAGTGACGACTGATGGCCGAATGCACGTTACGCATTCTGCGCATTGTTGCTTTCGACGACTTCGGACTGCGCGCCTCAAGAGACCTTCAGCTTCGCTTTGAAGCCTTCACGATAGTTGATTACGGACCTCGTGCGACGGTACGCAAGACGACGGGTACAGCATGAATCTCCACAAACCCTTGAACGCCAATTCATCGGCAGGCCGTCGCCTTCTCTGTGCCTCATTCAATCAAGATCAGGAGTGTTTCGCAATCGGTCACGAGCATGGATTTCAAGTCTTTAACACGGACCCGATGGAGCGCCGGGTTAAGAGAGGTCAGTATCGAATTCACAGGCTTTTTTTTATTAACAGGTGACTGACAGTATCTTTAGAGTTCTCTGACGGCGGAATCGGAATCGTGCAGATGCTGTACAGGACAAATTATCTTGCTCTGGTCGGTGGAGGAAGGACACCGAAGTATCCACAGAATAAGGTCGGATATTACTTGACACAAGGGAACAGAATAATTCTGACTTGATTATATCTAGGTCATCATATGGGACGATCTGAAGAATATGGCAGCGCTATCTCTGGAGTTCCTATCGCCCGTATTAGCAGTTCTCCTATCGCGCACACGAATAGTAGTATGCCTACGGAGCAAGATCTACGTTTATATATTTTCCTCGCCTCCAGTTCGACTATCGGTGTATGAAACCGTCGACAATCCTCAAGGCATATGCGCTTTGCAAAACAACAGATTGGTGTTTCCCGGGCTTACTGAGGGACACATACAAATAGTCGATCTTTCGCCACAGGGCCAGGAGCGAAATTTAGTATCCATCATTCGTGCTCACAAGGGAAGAATAAAATGTCTCGCGGTCAGTCACGACGGTTCGTTAATCGCCAGTGCATCCGAGACTGGTACGATAATCCGAATTCATGCCGCAGCAACGACAGCTCTCCTTCATGAGTTCAGACGAGGAATTGATAGGGCGATTATTCATTCACTATCATTTTCTCCGACATCTAAGCGTCTAGCCTTGCTGTCCGACAAAGATACTTTACATGTCTTCGATACATCGCCGCTTTCAGGATCTAGTAATCGCCGGCACATACTCTCGAAAGTTCCACTCCTTCCGAGATACTTCTCTGGGGAATGGAGCTTCGTTTCAACGCGAGTATCGGACCAGAGAATCGGACGAGGGATACTAGGTTGGGCGTCTGAGGATTGCATTGCGATTATTTGGACAGCAGAAGGGATGCTCGAAAAATATGCAATTCGCGAAAAGGTAGAAGCGAATCCACACCGAAATCAACTTGGCAAGGGTACCGCTAGTGCTGGTGGAAATGCAACTATTGGCGGACTTGGCGATCAGGCTAGTGAGCAATGGGCGCTTGTACGGGATAGCTGGCGAAGTTTTGATGATATTTAATGAATCTTATTTGTAAAGTATATGGTTAGGTGTGATTTTCGTATTTGTTGTTTCTAGCTGTATGTGGGATGTTAGTCATATTTGTAAGATTTGGACGAAGATTGGGCTCCTGGGTCAAGTTACAAGTACATCGCATTTGTGTTTCAATTTGAATTTGAAGACACGAAAACTTCGTTCGATGGTTGGCATTACTTACTTAGGCGCTTCACAGCTTTGATAAGCACTCCTAATAAATCTCGATAACACACATCGTTTACCGATATAACTTTATACATATAGGTACCTTTTAAGCCCTCTTCTACAACCCACGAGAATGCAAACCTCTGTCAAAAAATGTCATTATGGTCTCTCCAACTCAGTTCTCGTTTCTATTGCTGTATCTGCTGTGCAGCAGCTGCCTCATCACTGAATGCCTGTTGCACCACAGACTCAACAACCCCCCTTTCCTCATCAGTAAGCTCCTTCGAAAGAAGCTGACCTCTGACTGCATCACGCTGAAGAGCCGTAAATGCATCTCTGGATAAGATATAAACATTGATCTTATCGAGAGGAGACTCATAGAGCGGTTCCTCTTCAAGGCCCTCGTCTTCATAATCGTCATCATATGCGAACTTCGACTTAGTTTCCAATCGGTTAGCTTCCTTCGTCAAAAAGTCAAGGTACTGAGCGGTCTCCGGATCTTCCACGTCACCATCCTCCTCATTCTCTTCGTCATCCCAGTCGCCGGTATTCAAACTGTCACCGCCATCAAAATATGAAGCGTCAGTACCCGCCTCGAACTCCTTAGAAAGTTCCTCTCGCTTCACCAAGGCATCGGCCAGAGTCTTGAGAAGTTGCAGAATGCCGTGGAGCAACTGAGGAAATCCAGATCGGATAGATTCCGGAATGTGTTCATCCGGCAGCGTAAGTATCGCTAGGATGGCCATAATTGATAGCTTCTTGTCGTGAACGCGCGTCAGATTGTTGATATTCGTGAACCACAAATTGAAGAAATATCCGGTCTGGGTCCTCTCCTCTAACACGCGGAATGCCAGCACTGGGTTATAGTAGATACAGTTGACCGTCATCTCGATGAGACTTATAAAGTACGCTTTGTTCTTCAAGACATCTGTCTCGTCTGTAAGACGTCCGAGGGAAAGAGAGATAAAATATGGGACGTATTCATCCATATGGCCTCTGAGAGTGAGAAGCATGGTCTGAGCCAATCTACAAGCATTTGTGCGATCCACGGCACCAAGACGGTCATCGTTCGTGAAGACCTACATGCTCGTTAGTAACAAAGTCACTCACTCAAACATCTCAATAGCTGATCGTACAGTATTGACGATATCGACCATTGCCCTGATATATTCATGATTCGCCTTCATTTCTTCGGCGCCGTATAGAGTATAGTTCTCGAGGGCAGGAAGCATTTCTGCGCGTTCATTGTGAGTTACCGTTTCAGAGACCATGACAAACCATATTAAAAGCTAAATACCATCGAAAAAGTCCATCGCGGTAGTTTTCAAAGTATTGTGGAGTAATCTGAACATGCCCCACAAACTAGGAGTGATGCGCTTCAAACAGAAACTACTCGAATCGATCAATTCGAAAACGTCTTGATACATATCTGCTCTTATTAGTAAATCTCGGGCATCGATTTGATTGGAATAAGCGTATACCTACCAGTCTGACCATTTTCAAGGACAGCGCTAATAACTGGTAGTATTGCGTGTTCAATTTGTGCAACAATTTCAGGCGAGTTGTCCAAGCTCAAGAGTAATGTTCCTAGTGTGTTCAAAATGCCCATAGCCGCCATTGCCTTCTCATCGAAATCTCCAAAATCTCCATCGAACGCATCGGGATCAGTGTTCTGCTTTTCGATCATGTCGCCTAGAATTCGCAGGAATTGATCTCGCTGTATATACAGTTAGAGTGCAATCGTCGCGATTTCTTATATATGCACCTACCAGTTCTTCAGCGAGTTGGACAGCAAAAGAGGTTAATTGCTCCGAGAAGAGATCCACGAAATCCTCCATTACTCCAATTAGAGAGTCCATGTCGATCTTCTTTGTCAATTCCATAAGCTTCTCCATAACCGCACGAATATTAGTCGACAATGCATTTCGGATAGAATCGTGTCTAACTAGCGGCTGTAGCGCAAGAGCAGCTTCTACTTGCACAGGCAGATACTTATCGTTCAGGCACGTTGTAATATTTGCGTAGATAAAGCTAACGTTCTGAAGAGAATATTAGACACCAAGACTAAATTAAATGTATTAATACTAGACCTACATTCTCATCATGAAAGTCAGTGTCTGAAAATCGATTGATCAACTCGCAAGCTCGAACTCTCAGAAACCCGAATGGACTTTGGAAATCGGAGAAAATGTAGGTGACAAAAAATGATTCCATCATGCCGGCAACAGGGCTCTTCTTGCCCAAAATGATGTGTGACAGTGCACCGATCATTCGTAGAGCGCCTTCTTTCTGGCGTGCAAGCTTCTCATCGCCTGTGTCATGTAGGTGCCTGTTCACAGATATCAGAGAACTAGCCTATGCGTACCGAAAATCCACTTATTCCGGTTCACTTACGCTACAACAACGCTATTTATGAAAGCCAGAATAGAATTAAACGAGGACTTTCGTCGTCTTTCAGCAAGTGTAACAAGGAAGTTCGTAGCCGCTATATCGGGAGTAGGGCTCTCGTCGAAAAAATCTGAACGAGATCAGTATCGGCTTTTAATGTAAAGCCATATAAAATTACCTATACGCTTGTGAATGTACTCCACGGGCTCGTTCTCGAAGAGCTCGATATCATCGTCGTTCAAACACATGAGAGGGAAAACGACATGTGCAACTAGGCTATCGATATGATGTTTAAGTAGATCCCAAGTCGTTTTGGTCCTGATGCTATAGAAGAAGTTAACGTTGACACTTTACTTCAAGTGCATGCATATCTTCAGTTCGAGATATATACCTTTGCTCGAGATACTCTAGTACGCAATTTAAGACAGGACGGCTCAGCCAAAGGCTTCTCTCCACCCATAGCTGGATCTGATGCAAATATGCCTTTAAGATTTCAGGCGCGAAATTAACAACGAAGGTCTTTGAAAATGCCTTGTATTCTTGCATGCTATCAGTCAACGTTGAAGGATCACCATATCTATCCAAATATTAGCGCTCTCACCAACTACACTACTATCCTGAAGTCTTAGTCAACCACTTACTTAATAAACAGCTTGTTGAGATTCCTGTACGCCCATTTCTTTGCTTTCCACCAGGGGAGCACCTCTCTATCATCCTCATCGTCAGGAAGTGAATCGACCGGTAACTCTTTGCCTACGACTTGCAAAAGTAAAGTACCCCATGGAACCAAAGCTGACTGATCTTGTAGTTTTGGCGACAGCTCCGTCTAATAACAGAATTAGAGAACGATAAGAGATAACTGAAATATCAGGGCTTCTCACAAAAATAGCGAATCTGTAGCTTTTCATGATCAAATGCATCATCTCCCCCGCAGATGAGCTAGTCTCAGCGAGCAATGAATTCGCAATCCTAAGAGCTAATGGGAATGCAACCTCCAAAACACGGTCCAAAGTAGCCCTCGCTTCATGATTCTTCCACTTATACACTTTAGTGATCTCATTTAAGCATATAAGTCCCGCATAGACGTGCTGGGCGTCTTGTGACTGGAGCAATTGGACACAGTGATCTAGGAACGTAGGCCACTTGTCGGGGAAATCGTAGGTAAGGACTCTCTGTAGTACAGATATTATGTGCTGGCGAGCATGAGGAGAGCATGTGATAATTGCAGGTATGAGCCGCTCCCGGAAGACTGGTTTCTCCTCTTCTGGAATGACGGTTGACTTCTCATATTCCTCGAGTTCCCAGTTCTTGACGACTTTGTTCTTCAGATACACGGCAGCTGTTGATCGATAATTAGCACTTACCGAAAGAGTATACCAAAGATACCATTTTGTAATGCTCACCAGATAATTGTACAGTTCCCGCGGGCTGAGACAACACGACATCAAGGCAGGCACCTATAAATCCAGGCGCCCTACTAGCCTATTTTAAATTATCGTTAGAGCTGAAAGACGACAAAACAAACCGTGATCGCGACACGGAACGATATCACAATGAATAAAGCAGTCCGTCGTGAAAATAACGTACCTCGTTAAGCTGCAGTTCCGCCTGTCGCCTGACATTTGGATTTGCGTCAAGAGTAGACGCAAAGCAGTTGTGTAAACCCTTCACGTCCATAATGAAAGCAAAATGTGCCTCACTAGATTACTAGAAGAACAACCTGTCTAACGCTGTCCAACTTATCGAATACACCAACGCCTATTCCAAAAGGTGTCGGATCGAATTGTTGAATATGGAGTTGATATTGTCGTCGACCCACCGTCGCGCCCAAATTCGATGCTAACCTTCAAAACTTGTGCTTGGGAGCAAAAAAAATATTTCAAGTTGGTTCTGTGACCGGATTGCAAGTTATGCTGAGGCACGGGCAACACGCTCTGCACAACGGAATTGACGATTTACAATGATATATACAGCGTAATTGTGACGGTTAGCACTTTAATGCTCAAGTTGGGTGGGTGCCAAGGAGTGTGTAACCCAAAGATTCAATAATGCCGATCGACAAAGCTTACTACAGTAGTTGCCAATGCTAAGCATCTCCTCAGGGACTTAATATCAACTCCCAATTCACCGTCATTTAGCTCACCACTAGTCCGTCAATTCATTTAAGGCAAATTCATTTAAGGCTGTATAAATTACACTGTATTCTTTAAATATTATATTATTTGACTGATTAAAGTCAATTAAAAAACATGGCATGTAGCTTTCAAAATGATATAGGACACTCAATAATTGTGCCATTACTTCTCTGTGGAACTTCAACTTCGCAACTTTCGCTTATTGGTTTACAAATATTTTCTGCAAGATTGAGCTCCAGATATATCTAATAGAAGTGCTTACTGGTGTTCGTTGTTCGGAACACCGGAAGAATATGGGAGGGACTTTAGCACTAAATTCAAAGAAACGTGTGAAAGATATTCTAAACTTAATTCGCATAAGTGAACACTAATTACGGAATAATTGTGGGCATCCGAGAAGTCGCATTTACGCTGGTAAGTGGGGGGTGACGTATTCCTTGTTCAGGGCCCTGCTCACATCTCCTGGTCGGACCATTCATTATGCGAAGTATTAAACTTGTTTTAAATTATTACAACACCAACAAAGGCTAGTACAGACATGTCTAATCAGAACCATAATCAAGCCACGTAGCCTTCAAATGCAAATACAGACATATTAAAAAGTAAACCGAAACCAAATGCCTTACGACGCTAAAATGACTATTTACAGATAAAGACTAGTACAAAAGACAATATCACGCTTGATTTTCTCTTGCGACAACTCCATCTTTGCGTGTAACATGGGATCTCCGATAATTCTAGCCGCGCTTTTTACCTCTCGACACACTTCATCAAGGCGAGTTATGACTCTTACGATAGACCCTTCCAGGACTTCCGTCAGGTCGGTAATTCTGTTGAATGGCATGCCCCGTGCCCACTCGTATACCACTTCCATAAGACCGAATCTCTGCTGCGCCGTCTGCGCGTCGAAAGTGCTCTCTTCTGTCATAAATACTTGATGCTGACTCTGAACCTCGTTGACCCGAGTAGCGATTTCTAGAATCTTGCTTCTACCCTATAAGCAAGTTAGCATGGATGCCTTCATCGATGACTACTCATGCATACCTCATCTAATCTGGGAGTTACTATTCCAGGTTCAGCGGAAGTCTTCTCTTGGAAGACAAAGCATGAGAGAAGCGCGACGATCTCTTCAGGCTCGTAATCCGCCAAGAAGTTCTCCAGAATTAGTTCTGTCAAGATGAGCTCGTGGCCAGAATTGATCTATACATGCTATAGTAAGTAAATTGCATATTTTTTTTAAGAATGAAGAGTCATACTTCGCAGGCCACACGGCCCTTCAACTCGACGTTAAGGTTTTCATCGATAAAACCGAGATCCTTCAAGACTTCAATTCGCTGTTCATAGTCAGGAAGAAGCTCAAGATTCTGATCCGATATAGTTTGTTTCAATTCCGCGATATTCTTCTTCAGTAAAGACTCCTCATGAATTTGTGCGAACTGTATCGTGATGCCCACAGTCAGAATAATTGCACCTCAAAAATGCAAGATATCAACATACGTGTCTAATAAAGTTAGGACATTTAAGCGCACTGCACTTAGAGATTTGAGTCCTCAAGGCGTTACGCTGATTTACCAGCTCGACAAATTGATAACTGCGAAGTTTATTCCATTCGACTTCATCAAAGATGCGCTCGTGGCAGTTCAATAAGAAGCTTCTTAAGGCACTGATATCGCGACGTTCCTTCCTCTGCAGACCGACGAGATCGATCTATATTACGTAAGTACAATTATTGCAGTCCAGACTGTCCACTAAGGAGCTTACATCAACTGTAGATCGGCAGAAGAATTCGACCGCAGAGAAGGGCACATTCCGCTCAACCAGTACGCCAAGCTTATTAAGCGGTTCGAGAACATTCACAACTTCAGGAAGAAAAGGTACCAAGTCGCCTAGATACTGCGTAAGTCGAGAAGTAAACAAAGATGAGTGGTAGTATTCTACGCACTAGCTTGTTTCTGCCGCTGCAAAGTTTGGCCGCCATTAAAGATACCGTAGCAGTGAACTGTTTGTCTTTGCATGTTAATACCGACAATGACACAGACAGTCCGCGACGACTCCTAAGCACAAGTTAGTTTTGATAAGACTAGAACATAACATAATGCCCATTACCTCCGTCTGAACAACGGCCAAACGCCTTGCAGTGAGCATCCTCCGACCGAACGACGTTTCTGCAGCGCTACTGATCATCCTCATCATTATGTACTTGCATTCCATCAACGCAGTATGGCACTGCTCCAAGTCGTGATCGCAGATAGCACAGCCCTCACGCTTGAAATTGCGCAAACTAGCCTCTGAAGCCTTCACTGTCTGCTCGTGCTCCGGTATCATACTCTGGCTCGCGTTCTCACTGAACGATCGCTTGATCATTTCCTCAACTTTCAGCGCCTCCACCCTCAGAAGATTCAAGATCATGTTATAGGTCAGCCTAAACTGACTCTGCAGTTTGGTTGGAGGGCCGAGGATCATGTTGTTGAGACTTGGGACCTGTTACATTAGGTTAGACTGGATACAAGCAGGGAACTAACCAATGATAATCCTTACATCTGGCGGCTGGTCACCAGCGAAAGCTATTATAACGGTTCCCGTGGTATCGATGCCTCTTCTACCGGCTCTTCCCGCCATTTGTGTGTATTCACCAGCCAACAGGTTTCTAAAGGACCGCCCATCATGCTTGCGGATACCAGAGAACACGACCGTTCTTGTCGGTAGATTAAGACCCTATTGTTGTTAAATTACGACAATTGAATCAACACTTTAGCTAAAGCCTGACTTACCATGGCAAACGTCTCCGTCGCAAAGAGAACCTTTACCAGCGACTTGGCAAACAGAATTTCCACAACCTGTCGATTGTTAGACAGATACTCGGCGAAACAAACACGGCATAACTTACTTCCTTCACTATGGGCAATAATCCACCATGGTGGACAGCGATTCCGCGCGACAACAATTCTCTCATCCGCAATATCTGAGGTAGAGTCTGGTCCTCCTTCTTCAACCGACTAACAGCATTCTCAATGAAAATATGAATCTGAGCCTTTTCGCTCGCCGTACAGTAATCCAAGCCAGACAGAGTATTTGCGTACTCCTCGCAACGCTTCTTGGAAAACACGAAGATGACGACTGGCTGAAGCTTCATCTTCTGCAAGCTCTGTACCATACGTATCCAGATGTTTCGATCAAACGTATTGCTTGTCCGGAAGCCGCCTCTATTGTTCATGAAACCCCCTCTACCGCGAGATGGTTGTCCACCGCGTCCGCCACCTCTTGTGACTTGGCCGCGGCCCCTACCGGCATTGGAGTCCCCCCGTCCACCTCGGTTAGATACCGCAAACTCTTTGACGGGGTTGACGGCGTGTTCTGCATCGGACCACCTTGGAAAGTCAGTGTTATGCTGAGAACTGCCATTTACCAATTACACTTACCCCTGCATCAAAAACCTTTTATTCGAATCAACGACCTTAAACATCTGGTTATTAGCCCAGAGGTAGTGCTCCAGAGGAACAGGTCGTTTCGCAGTAGAAATGACGTAAATATCTTTCTTTTTGGTTCTTCCGACCCAGCTGGCAAACTCATACGTGTTTGGTACAGTTGCAGAAAGGAGAATCAACTTGACGTGATCTGGAAGCATGATTATGACCTCTTCCCATACGACACCGCGCTGCGGACATGGTTAGCTCTGACCACCAATCATGAAACAACTAAGCGAGAACCTCTAAATCATTGACATAGTGCACCTCGTCAAAAATGACAAACTCCACGTCTCTGATAATATCCGCGCCCTTATAAAGCATGCTCCGCAAAATCTCTGTAGTCATAATGACGCAGCTAGCGTGCGGATTGATTTGAACATCTCCGGTCAGAATACCCACATCATCAAATATGTGTCGGAAATCGCGGAATTTTTGGTTACTGAGTGCCTTGATCGGTGACGTGTAGATAGCCTTCGTCATATTCCTATTAGCCATCGAAATAGCATATTCCGCAACCACGGTCTTTCCTGCGGAAGTATGTGCCGCAACGAATACACTATCGCCCTGTTCTAGATGATATACGGCCTCCTTCTGAAAATTGTCTAGTTCGAAAGGCCATTCGCGTGCCATATTCGGGACAAGCTCGTTGAAGTTAACGATATCCGTATTGATGTCGACGATATGAGCCCATTCTTTCCCTCGTTTGCGGCTCTCTGCTGACTTGCTGAAAGGAGTTTCAAAGAGAGATTTGATATTCTGTAACAAGAGTGTAGGACTTAGATGAGATCAAGATGTCTAACTCGCAAATAAAACTTACCTCGCTTGGTAACAGATCATCAATAAGATCCGAATCAACCTTCTCATTAACAACCAACATACTCCCCCCCGCGGTCTCAACCGTCCGTATAGGCTTCACATTCTCGAGAACAGCCGGCTCACCCCGCTCCTCATTATACTCATGTTCCAGTTCCTCAATATTATCTCTGGACTCCTGATCACTCGAGAAATTCATCCCCCTCGGAAGCCCCGGCGCCGCATTGAGCAGCCCGTTTTCATCCCGTTTGATAATCCCACCAAGACCAATCGTCTCCAACACAGCCGGCCCACCATCCAAGCCGCCGGGAACGAAAGGCATGAATCCCGCTCGTCCGCGGACGAAGTCCGACTTCGCAGCCGGCTGTCGCGAAAATGAGCTGGAGTTCTTCGAATTGTCGGAGGATAGATGGGTGGGACTCGTGTATTCTTCATGGCCAACGATCGCGCCTTCGAGACCCGATCTAATGAATCTAGTTGACGTTCGGGTGACGCTGTTGGGAATGTCAAACAACTCGGAGTATAATGTGGATAACTGAAGATTAGGCGGTCTAGACTATGTCAGCGTGTCGAATATAAGATAGCCAGCAGGAAAACATACTCCTGCAATATCTTCAACCAAGCGTCCGAGAATGAGCTTGGAGGAGTCAAGAATATATCCTCTAGATCCCTAATCAACCGCTCTTGTGAGACTTCATCGATACTGCCCTCTCGCTTCGCCGCTGCAGAATCGAGGGGTCTGGTTGAAAGCGCATCCTCTTCGAGAGCTTGTGACTTGGATCGGAGTTCACTTAGCGATGGTATTATATCTGAGATCTTGACAGACATTGTGAAGTTCCCACTGCGTAGACTCGGAACTTAACTATAGGTCGGTCCGACTTTGTTGTAAGGTGATGTCGACTTGATGCTGAATTGATGGTTGTGAAATTGTGTTAATTTTGGTCTGGTGCAACTTCGCGCAAACACGCTCTCGTACGCGAGTTCTCGAAGTTTTATGCGCGAACTTGGCTGCAAATTTCAGCTTAAACTTAATAACTTAATCCAGCAACCACATTTACGCGTTTACTTAGTAATTAATTACCCATTCTGAATATGCATTATTCTCTCTTTACTGCTGTTAAGGATTCAAGAACTTCGATGATCAGTAGGTTGACACCCGAGCCACAGCCAATTCTATTGCCAGCACCCCGCTCATCACGTGAGTTGCAAACTCCCAACCTCACGCCTTGAACCTTCTCTCCCTCACCATCCACAGTAAACTTCGTGCTTCCCCTCCAACAAATCACCACACCAAGAAGATTTTCACGAACTGTGGGCTCGCTACACAATATTATGTACCGCATAATGCGCCACGCGGCGCGGCGCCGCCCCATACCCCCAATATTTGCTCGTGCACGCCCGGGAATGTACAGCCTTGCGCCGTCATACCGACACCTGCACCCATCCGTCGGCGGCGCCTCACGCGGTCTCTCGTTCAATTCTGCGCCTAAGTTTTTGTTGAAGATGGTAAGGGCGCCGGCTGCAGCTGGGGGTGCGGTTGTCGCTGGTGTTGCGTACGTGAACTATCAGGTGCAGGGTATGCTATTTTGTTACGTTTTGGTTATATGCGATAGAAAGATTGCTGATCTGGTGCTGTAGAGGCGGCGAATTATACAAAGGCGAAGATAAATGAGGCGACGGATTGGATTACTGGGACGGCGTCGAGTGTAAAGGAAGGGATTGAGAGTATACATACCCCGGAGTGGTTGAAGAGTTTGTTTGATTCGGCGCCGTCATCTGGGGCCGGGAATGAGCAAGAAAGCTCGGCTGGATCTGGGAATAATAGTGACGGAGAAGGAAGTGGCGGGGAAGCAGCAATGGCAGCAGCTGGGGCTGCTGCTGCGACCGCTGTGTTTGATGAGCCTGGGGACATGGATGAACGCGCTGCGGCCGCAAACGCGCAGATGATGCTCCTAACGCGAAAAATGATCGAGATTCGCAACATCCTGCAAGAAATTGGCGGCAACTCCAGCGGCGGCCACACCCTTACCCGCGTGCAGCTCCCCTCCATCGTGGTCATCGGCTCCCAAAGCTCCGGCAAATCCTCTGTCCTCGAAGCCATCGTCGGCCATGAGTTCCTTCCTAAGGGCAGCAATATGGTCACCCGCCGGCCCATAGAGCTCACCCTTATCAATTCTCCCGACGCGGCTGCCGAGTACGGCGAGTTCCCCGCCCTCAAGCTCGGAAAAATCTCGGACTTTACTCAAATCCAGCGGACGCTGACCGACCTCAACCTCGCGATCCCCGACAGCGAAGCCGTATCCGACGATCCCATCCGGCTCAACATCTACTCCCCGCATGTGCCCGACCTCACACTCATCGACCTTCCTGGCTATATTCAACTCGCGGCAGCCGATCAGCCCGAGAGCCTGAAATCCAAAATCACGACGCTCTGCGACAAGTACATTGCCGCGCCGAACATCATTCTCGCCATCTCCGCCGCAGACGTCGACCTGGCAAACTCCACCGCCCTGCGTGCCTCCCGCCGAGTCGACCCTCGCGGTGAGCGCACTATCGGTGTCATCACCAAACTTGATCTGGTGGATCCCCAGCGCGCGCTGGAGATTCTCCAGAACAGAAACTACCCGCTTCAAATGGGCTACGTGGGCGTGGTGAGCCGGATCCCCTCTTCGCTCGCGCGTGCGGGCGGCGGGCTCTTGTTCCGGCGGAACAGCGGTACCGAAAGTGGTGACATTGGCTCCCTGATTGCGCGCAATGAAGAGTCATACTTCAGCAAGCATACCGAATTCCACCTCGCGAGAGGCAACCTGGAGGATACGACGGGACAACAACAGGTCACTCTCGGGGTTCTCAATCTCCGTAACAAGCTCATGCGCATTCTCGAACGCACAATGGCGAAAAACCTCCAGCCGACTTGCGACTCGATCCACCAGGAACTGGAAGAGGCGGCATATCAGTTCAAGGTGGAGTACAACGATCGGCCGATCACGGCCGAGTCGTACCTCGCCCAGTCGCTCGACTCGTTTAAACTGAGCTTCAAGGAGTTTGCCGGCCGGTTTGGGCGGGAGCAGGTTCGAGTGATGCTGAAGAGCGAGTTGGACCAACGGGTAATGGATTTGCTGGCGCAGCGGTATTGGAATAGGTTCGATGATGAGGTCGCGGTGACAGGGGAGGACGATAAGTATGTGATCCCCAATAAGGTTGTGCAGCCAGTGGAAGAGTTGCCGGGGGCGAGCGAGGATGATGTGTACTGGCACAGACAGCTAGATGCGTGTGTCTCCAATCTTACAAAGTCGGGAGTAGGCCGCACGTCGACAACGCTGGTATCCAATGCGCTGTCGGGGGAGATGGAGCATTTGGTTAACAGCGGTGCGTTTAAGACGCACCCATATGCCAAGACGATCATCCAGGACGCCACCATGGAGATCCTCGGTTCGCGGTTCTACTCGACAGCAGACCAAGTTGAAAACTGCATCAAGCCGTACAAGTACGAAGTCGAAGTCGAGGACAGGGAGTGGAGCAAGAGTCGGGAACACGCGTTTGCACTATTGAAGGAGGAGCTGCGACAGTGCGAACTCGCATATACGCAGTTGCAACGGAATGTGGGCGGCAGTAAGAAGCTGAAGCAAGTGGAAGGATTTGTCGAGCGTAGTAGGAATGGCCAAGTGCGGATCGAGGACGCGAATGAGGTATATGGGTTTAGTCAGGCGCTGATTGACAGAGGTGAGTTGCCTGTGTACTTGTTATCTCTACAGCCAAGGTTAACAGCAACAGGCCGTGAAGGAATTTTTCTCAGCAAACGCGCCAACATTCTCCGCCTCAGAATGCAGGCTCTCAAGTCAAAACAGTGCCGCAGCAAAGATAACAAATACTACTGTCCCGAAATATTTCTCGACGTTGTGGCCGACAAACTCACGCAGACAGCCGTGCTCTTCCTCAACGTGGAGCTCCTCTCCGATTTTTATTACCACCTTCCGCGCGAGCTCGACACGCGATTGGGTCACGGTCTGGGATCACAGCAGATGGAGACGTTTGCACGCGAGGACGCCAAGGTCCGACGGCATCTGGAGCTGCAGGAGCGCAAGCAGAAGCTGGAGTTCGCGGCGGAGAAGATCGAGGGCGTGATCGCAATGCAAAAGACGAGGAGGGTTCAGCAGGCGTGAAAATACATAAAATTAAGCAGTGGTGTTCGGAATTGGGAGTTCAGTAGTTCTAACGGGTTTTCAGGATTTGACGATTGTTTGTCAATTTTGCAAATATTTATGTCTCTATTCAGCGAAGTTTAAATATCATATCAGAATGGACTGCCTAACGTTTCACTCCCATCCAGGCTGAGTCGTCGAATGAAAATGGTGAACGTGATTTGCCACGCAACGACGCGACAGCACGAACTGTTTGAACAAATACACTCCATACGTAATTCCAATAACCGTCGACCTGATATCCCAAAACGTAACTACTAAACGTCCGACTTGATATTCCAAAAGTACTTCCACTAAATAATTGCGCAAAAATCGAAAAAAACCATCTTCGCCATATTAAAGTCTCGTCCTTGAACGCCGCCTCCCTCTGTACGTCCTTTGAGCCATTGCAAACGCGACATGCCCGGCAGTCGCACCGGTACCTTGTCAAGAAGTCACGCAGAACTTCCAAAGTTATGCCACAGATGGCGCCAGTCGACCCGAAGTTGACCTCGACGAAGTTGTCGCCAAGGGCGTAATCGCGACCAGATTTGCTGCCCGCGACCTTGCACAGACAACGCTCAAGACACACGTTCGGGGTTGATCAAGCTGATCCACTTGGACCAGGTTCGCATAGAAGGTCGGGTAATGAGGAAAACCAGTGGTTATCGCGAGAACCAGCAGTCCGAGACCAGCGATCTAGTGCGGGCGGAATTCAGTTGAAAGTGGGTCTTCATGACAATGCTTACAAAGTACGTGAAGAGTAGGAACAAAAACCTGACCGGCGGTCCCGTGCAGTTCGTAAGGAAGTAGAGGTTGTTTTCAAACAGAACCGTCGTAAGAGCTTGAACTAGGAAGTCGGCTAATCAGCGTGACGCGAGCGCCTCTGATGGCGCGAATAGAACGCATTTTGCATTCCAGGCCATGGACATGAGGACATGAACTGGATACGTTGGCTCGAATTACCCAAATATCTGCTCGTCAGAATGGCATTAAATATGACACTCCCACGAGATAATGTTCCAGCGACATAGTCTTGAATAAAGCGTGAATAATGACGGCTTGAACGATGGAAACCGAGTGACCCATATGTGACATGCGTCCAGAATGCGTTGATATCTACGCTTGATAAAGGCTTGGAGCTGGCTACGCGCGTAAGCGACGATTGCGGCATCGTTTTTCTATCCCTTGGAGAGTTTCATTCGTATTGGAGGAATTATCGTAGTACTCGAGTCAGCCATCATCAGTGTACTCTGGAGACGCTTTCCAGTCATGACAAATTCTTCAACTGTTTAGGAAAACGGATGCACTTTCTGTGTGATGGGACGAGGTTCGCAGATGTAGTACCCATTAGCCAATGCCTGGACATCGTCATGCTGCAGTCGTCGGTTTCATTTCGTGCCCCTTGACGTCTCGTACTTTCCTTTACGAAAAAAAGCCGATGGCGTAAGAAATAAGACTGCTGGCGATCACTAGGTTTTTCTCATTAAGTAGGCAAATTGGTTCGCTGGAACTAAACCACCACGTCAGATACGAGCTGAATAAAGAATGTTGGATTCGATCAGGGTGGACTTTAGGGCGTGCGGCTCTCTGCCGCGGCCGAAGTTCGAACTCTAATTATCGCATCACGTCGACAGAACTGTTGCGTCTATCTGTACACCTGCCGAGTTGCAGCTAATCTGTGGACATGCGGCACCGTGCCAGCACAACGACCACATCTTTGGATTCTCCAACATTGGGAATTATTATTCCAGAGCACCTACAACATTAATTACCATCTGCCAACTTGATATTAACACAGTGTCCGCTATCTCAATTAAATTGCTAATTACGACCATGAGCCGCTGTACCGAATCATCCAACAAACCAGTCTGATGGCTGTTTTGCGCCGATAACGTTTCGTAGGACGTAAAATGATGTGATTGAGATTGCAGTTGTGCGACCAATTTCACCCAAAATTTGCCCTATAAATTATGAGCCCAGCTTAACTACAGTTCGTAAAAATGCTTGTAGAACCTCCCTAATGTTTTGCAGCTTGTTTTGACACCAAAAATCCACATTCGCCGTTCAAAAGTACGTTTTGGAGATACATGGACCGCCAATTGCATATAGTATCTGTTTTCAGCTTTTGAAGCACCCCTTAACAACAATGCGCCTTCACAATTGGCCATTAAATTGCAGTCCTCGACATTGCTCTCGAACCTGTCGCGCAATCCATGCTCTTTCCGTCAACGTGCCGCTTCCTGCGAGAAAAAAACCCTTGGTCGCGAGTTTTGGTGCGGCTCGAGGAAGAAATCGCGCGGCTCAGGGTCGGGCATCTAGTTAACTATGCTCTGATGGGGCAAGGGTTAAATATTGTCCCATCCGTGTCCCAATAGAGTGAGTTGAGGAACCCTAAACGCGCATATCTCGCGGGTGCTTCCGTGGATATGTGTAGCGGTCTACGCACATGTATCCCCGATGTGACGCCTCCGGCAGTGGAAAAGGGCTGCTCGTCAGCGGCTGTTCGCAAACGTGTTGTTTACATGTGCCTGAAAACAGGATAGCGTGTTCTCATATGTGCATCTTTAGGTTTTTCGACTTCTTTGGCAATCGCATATACGGACAACACACCAATTGACGAAACGAAGACGAGCGGACAGACTGGTGGTCTCACGACGACGACATACTACGACGGACGGCTCAGAGGATCCTGTAGCAGTCGAACGCTAGATCGCCGTTTACTTGTCTGACAGAGATTCGCGAAGACTGAGAGCGCAATGTCCTACACGGCTCCGAAGGAGATCGGGACGCTGATAGCAGTGCTGTTAAAGGCTGTGAGTAATTTTTTTCTTCGCAATCATTAAGTTCGCGTAATTTGCCGTGAGATTATTTGCTCCAAATTGTTGACGGACATTCAGAAAAACCTCCCGAATCGCCGCACGCTCGGCAAGCAAGATCCCTATTGCACCCTTCGTCTCGGCCAATGCGCGCAATCTTCCAAAATTGACCGACGCGGTGGCCAAACGCCCTATTGGAACCATGAGCTGAGGTTCCAAGTTCTCGACACCGATTCACAGCTAAAACTTACCGTTCTCGACGACAACGACGGCAAGCCGGATCTGATTGGCGACTGCATCATAGATCTAAAATCCCCGCTGGAGAGCTCGAGTAAAGAGGGATATGACAAGTGGCATGAAATTCAGTTTCGGAAAAAGTACGCTGGAGAAGTGTACATCGAGATGACTTTCTACAGACTGGTAAGTGTATCAACGAATGACCCGCATATTTCTAGGCGGCGTTACTGACGGTCAGTAGAAGCCGCTCAATAAACAGCAATCGAGTTCCTCTTCAACGAAGTGTCTACCGTCTACAAAATCCTTCGTCAAACAGTCTATCCATCGCCGGCCACTCCCGCCAAGTCCAGTGACGACACCGCACAGCACGGCGCAGCAGTCACCATTACCATCCGCACATTCATCTCCGCAATCTACATCCACTACTTCGCCTCCATGGTTGCCTAACAGGAGGGACTCCACCTCGCTGCAAAACGTCCTGCCACTGCATGGTCCCTCACCATTGTCGCTGACGCGAACAAACTCACAAGCCGGCGCTGTGCCCTTGCCGCTGCAGAAATCGGTGTCTCGCCGTCCTAGCTTCGCGAATATAGAGAATTATGCGAAATCTGGAGGCTCCTATAGGTACGACACGACGTACGACACGACTCTCTTACCGAATGTGCCGGATGCTTTCGTTGGGGTAGAGCACGTCCTCCCGTTGTCAGAGGACCTGAAGCAGCCGCCTGTGTCACGGACGATGTCGGGACGTAGACCGCTTCCTAAAGCCCCCGGCGCAGACTGTGACGATGAAGAGACTTTTATCCGCCATGAGCCCGACCATGAAGGATACTACGGCGACCACGGCCACAACGACGACGATGACGACGACGCCAACTACGACAATGAGCGAAAACGATATTACTGTGACCCACGTAGCGAATTCGACTGGACTGAAGACGACACACGATTCGTCGACGACCGGGGACACTATCCTGACAAAAAGGAAGAGTGTTCAGTCGTCGCACGGGAGACCCAAGAAAACGTTTACTTCAGGGAGCCGCGTGCCGACGCACACTATGATGATGATGAGATACATCGCCTCTATCAACTTCGGTCGCGGAGTTGTCATGGGCATTCCTCTCCGCAGCTTTCGCCAAGGAGGAGAAGAGGCATTGAAGGCGGACGCCATGTGCCTGTAGATGGGGATGTAGATGTAGATATTGATCCCGTTCTTAGCGCGGAGGTTGACGTGCTCGCATCGAGGCTAAGAAACATGGGCAGGGCGGATGGATTGGGTAGAAGGGGAACGTTTAGGTCAGAGTGAAGTATGTAAATGAAAATTTTGGGTGCTATAGTAAACAAGTGTTTGGTGTAAACGCATATTTAAAATATCGGATGTTAAATATCTCCTCTGTCTATGGTAGTAGAAAAGACTTTACCTATGGTGACACTACTACGTTTAGAACACACATGATGACATGAAAAGAATAACAGGCAAAACAACAAACAAGAATATATAAGGAGACAAATCAAACGACAACATAAAGGGGAACACATCAAAATGAGGGAGCCTATGCAATCACCATGAGCCGCTATATAGGAGTCAATATACAACAAAATGTATTATGTATATATGTATGTATGTATGTATGTATGCATGAATGAATGCTTTCTCTTTCATATATAAAGGCTAGATGTAATAATGAAACAATAAAGGCAAAAAAGGATAACAGAACAGTGATCACTCGTCGTCAAATTCATCGCACCTGATCATCACTCATTCATCAAGTATTCGTCGTACCTAACAGTATCAACACACGCGCCAGATGCACAAGTATTCAAATATTTAAAATATTATTATTTATCTTGTTCATAGTCATATCCGTCCAATTGCTCTCCCGGGCCCACTTCAACCCAACATTACACGTTCCACCTCATTTAACAGCATTTCGACGAGTCCTTCTTCTCCTCATCTGGCGCACGCGTGAAGCTGATAGTTGTGCCTTCGCCGGGTCGTGGACCGGTGTCGGCGCCCTGATCTAGTTGCTTTGACGAGACTATGCGATAGATCTCCGTCAGGATATTCTGGAACGCAAGCTCGACGTTCGACGCATCGAGCGCGGATGTCTCAATGAACGACAGGTTGTTCTCAGCTGCACACCCCCCACATTAGAACCAAATAATGTGCGAAAATTATCCAGCAAGATACTTACCAGCAAAGTTCTTCGCCTCGTCGGTTGGCACGGCCCGCAGATGTCGCAGATCGCTCTTGTTTCCGACCAACATGATCACAATGTTACTATCCGCGTGGTCGCGCAGCTCCTTCAACCACCTCGTGACATTCTCATACGTGTTATTCTTCGAAATGTCGTACACGAGCAGGGCTCCGACGGCGCCGCGGTAGTACGCGCTCGTTATGGCGCGGTAGCGTTCCTGGCCGGCAGTGTCCCAGATCTGCGCCTTGATGGTCTTTCCGTCAACGGAGATGGAGCGGGTGGCAAATTCAACGCCGATGGTGGACTTGGACTCGAGATTGAATTCGTCGCGTGTGAAACGGCTGAGAAGGTTGGATTTGCCAACACCTGAGTCACCGATGAGGACAACTAGATTGGGCGAGTCAGTTGGCATCAACAAGTAAAATAATAGAGGTGATAAGCAAGATGAATATGACCCGCGCTGCATTCCTGTCACTCGTGCCATCAATCCCCCAGTGTGTCAAAAGTTGCGGGAGATCACAAGGATCCAGGGTCCACGTAAGGCATTTAAAAGTGCAATAATAAGACGATAACACCATTCAACTCTGTCGAGATAGGCTCTCAGTACAATGAAGGCTGGCCATGTGATATGTTGAACTTGTATAAACGACGCGAGTGACATTGTCAAAAAGGGACGCAACAGTACTGGAACGCGCCTATGGAACCTGACCGCAGCGGGGGACCGACTTTCACGAGCAGGCACACCTTACAAAAATTAAAAAAGCAGAGAACACACCTTTGAAAAGGTAATCGTATTCGTCTTGGGCCATGACTATGTATATGTGACTATAGATTTGGAGAAGGCAGTGAGAGGTCGAGAACAAGAGGATTGAGCTGATACGATTCCGAGACGGCGAGAAGGGGGCGGACGAGTCGTTTAACCGTCACAGCCTCGGCGCACGCTTGCTGTGGCGTATCTATCGCGTGGCGCTATATTTGCGGCTGGGTAACACACTGCAGATGCGCGAATGGGGCAGTACTGCACGCAGCCGTGTCGTTTTATTTCTGTGGCAGCTTCTCTTTGTGTAGCAGCTCTTTGTGCTGCTGCAGCTGCTCGTTTGCGATGCAGCTGCTCGTTTGCGATGCAAAACGCTGACTTCCAGACCAATATGACCTGTACCTGCACCTCAGATGTCTTTTGAACGAGTCCAAAAATGCTCTTTTATATATACAGCGTTTATTCGTGTATCAAGCCATTCCAGTGGCGATTGACACGTATCGATTAGATGTAAACGCGTAAACTCATGTCATATAGTACATATATCGTGACTTTGGCGTCCTATTTATGCCATAAGCGCGTGTAGCACCACACGAGACCTTCAACTTCGCCGCACCGTGATGGCGAAAACCAGTGTATGTCTCTTAAATCACTCCGATCAACATCACCACAGAATATCTATCATCTAACCGCGATGGCTGACAGGAAGATCAAGAATAAGCTCAGAGGAGAGACCAAGACTGTGAGTTGTTTTCTTTTTTTTACAGATTGTAATCCCACCCGTGCATTGGTGGCAGCTTGGAGTCCTGAACCGCTGTTAATGACGCGTCCTAGGTCGTAGAGGGCGCAGAACTCAGGCGTCGCGAGCACCAGAAGGAGCTCCATCGAAAACGCCAGGAAGAAGGCATCGCCCGTTTTGACAGCGAGTCCAAAGCCGAGGATGACACGAAGCACGCCAACTTTCGTCGTTTTGAGGCGTACAAGCGCGAGTCGCAGTTCCCGGTTGGCGTGAAGGATCTCAAGGTCGCGGTCGATCCAAAAAACCAAGTGATCGTTGTGCCGATTTGCGGGCGCCCCGTGCCGTTCCATATATCGACACTCAAGAACGCGAGTAAGAATGATGAGGGAGAGTACGTTTATATCAGATTGAACTTGTTGACGCCGGGGCAGGGCGTTGGAAAGAGAGATGATTTGGTATGAGTCTACTTGGGCAAAGTGGATCAAGAAATATCAGGCTAATCAAATTATCTCTATCTAGCCCTTTGAGGATGCAAACGCCCACTTCGTCCATAGTTTGACCTACCGCAGCCGCGACACCGAGCGCATCACCGACATATTCCGCAGCATCCAGGAGATGAAGAGGAATGCCGTGAAGAAGGAGCTCGAACGTAAAGAACTCGAAGATGTGGTTGAGCAGAACAACCTAGTGGAAGTCAAAAACCGCCGCCCAATCCGTCTGGACAATATCTTTGTTCGCCCTGCGCCTGACGGGAAACGTGTTGCTGGCGCACTCGAGATTCATCAGAACGGTCTGAGATACCAGTCTCCTGTGCGGACAGACCACAGGATCGATCTGCTGTTCAGCAATATCAAGCATCTCTTCTTCCAGCCGTGCGATCACGAACTCATTGTCGTTATCCACGTGCACCTCAAGAACCCCATAATGATCGGTAAGCGAAAAACGAAGGACGTTCAGTTTTACCGCGAGGCATCGGACATCCAGTTCGATGAAACCGGGAACAGGAAGCGAAAGTACAGATACGGCGACGAGGACGAACTCGAAGCCGAACAAGAGGAGCGCAGGCGTCGGAGCACTCTTAACAGAGAGTTTCGCAATTTTAGTGAGCGCATTTCTGAGGCCGCGAACAACAGCTTCGATGTGGATATTCCGTTCCGAGAATTGGGTTTCAATGGTGTACCATTCCGGGCGAACGTACTTTGCCAGCCAACCACGGACTGTCTAGTCCAGCTTATTGATCCTCCTTTCCTAGTGATCACGCTCGCCGACATTGAAATTGCTCACCTTGAGCGAGTGCAGTTTGGATTGAAGAACTTCGATATGGTGTTTGTGTTTAAGGATTTCAGTAGACCTGTATCGCACATCAACTCGATTCCCATGGATCAGTTGGATAACGTGAAAGATTGGCTAGACGAAGTTGAGATTCCGTACTCTGAGGGCCCGCTCAATTTGAACTGGCAGACTATCATGAAGACCGTCACCTCGGATCCTCATTCTTTTTTCAGTGAGGGTATGTTATCTTGCCATCTAAATTTTGTGGATTTGAATGCTAACTCATCATAGGTGGATGGAGCTTTTTGGACAGCGGATCAGATTCTGAGCAGAGCGAGGAAGAGGATGAAGAGTCTGATTTCCAGGTCTCGGATGAGAACCCGTCAGATGAATCGGACGATGAGGGTGAGTCGGACTTTGATGACGGTGATGGAAGTGGCTTAGAGGGCGATGAGGACGAGGATGAGGATATGGATGACGAAGATGATGATTGAAACATTATTGAGATTATGCTAGTTAGTAATTGTCGTAGTGCTTTGAGATGTTTTGTCTCATATATTTTATTGTCCTGTTTTGTTGCTATATTTGTATGACGATTGATGTTTCTGATTGAATGGCCTACCCCAGTTTAGCACCGTGAGATATAATGTACAGTACAGTTCGTAGTAAAAAGCTTGGATCCGAGCACCCAGAGTCAGGAAGCGCCGGATGCCCTCACGGCTCGTCTCGTAATTGGTGGATTACAAACCAAAGGGCCGTCTGAAGTGTTAAATCGGATCGATAACTACGTCGATCTTACAAATACTACCGGGGATAGTCCAGCAGTTGCATGATGATTGAAAAGGTTTGTTTGCCATACGGCCGATATACAGTGCAGTAAGTACCAATAGCGCTAACGTACAGTCCAATACATTGGCCAGTGCCGGTGTGAAAGTCCAGGTGCCCGCATAATTGACTGCGAGAGCGAGTACGAATGCGAAGCCGAACACGAAGCAACTATAACCACGGACGTAGAGCTCTTGATTCACACGAACTGCCATCTGTCACTTTGAGCAGTGGACAATTTTCTATATACAAGTTAGAAATAAGAGTCTGGCCGGGAGACTGGAACGAGCAAAGGCATACGCAGTGATGCAGTGATTATCGAAATCGGAGGGCACAAGATTCGAGTCGCGGACTACAGTTATGAGAAAACCTTACCCGCATAAGGGCCTACGCCACACACAATCCCTGTGCTTGCAGATTCCACCGACAAGTTCCACCACCTCCAGATCAGAGCGTTACACTGCCAACCAATTGCGTCGTACATCCAGGAAATTTACACTTTGCGGATTCCGAATCCGAATCCGAATCCGAACTCGAGCACGTAAGGAATTTCCGCCTGCCAAGCAGGTTCCGCCTTCCGAGCGCAGCGGTGTGCCGAATTCCCCTTGTTTACTTTTTTTGTGACGTCTCGAGACGTTTGGCCTGCTCCTACAGCAAACTCAATACCACGCAAATCACTATTTCTTTTGTGCCGCATTGTAGCGAACGTCTGCGTTCCGCCGTGTCACAACCGCCAACTTAATATAAAAGATCGCTCTCGTCAACCATGGTGACCACGCGCTCAGCAACCGGCAAAACGCCAAAGAAACCTGTCCAGCCCGATTTCGTTGAGACTGTCTATCGTCGCAAGGGCCAGAAGCCCGCTAGCACCAACGGTACATCCGAAGACCTCGCCGAAGCAATGCCCGAAATTAAGAAGGGATCGAATCGGAAGGCGAAAACAGATGTGGACAGCGGACACGTCGAGTTCGATTTTGGCGGACCGATTGGTGTGTCGGCGATGATGATTGGCTTTCCGCTGCTGATGTGGTATCTCTGGATTTGCGCAACGTACTATGGCGGACGCTTCACTGTGCCGGCTGCGAATGAGACATTCCAGCAGTTCCTGTCGCGTATGGTTTACCATTGCTATGATGGCGCGTTCCCCACTCTGCAGGCGTGGAAGATTGTTTGGGGATTCCTGTTCTTCGAGGCAGCCCTTTATGTCACACTTCCTGGTGTCTGGTCGAAGGGTCTTCCACTCCCACACCTCGAGAATGAGCGCCTGCCGTACTTTTGCAACGCTGTCTGGTCGTTCTACACGACGATCGCCGTCGGCGTCGTCCTGCACGTTACCGGTATATTCCCCATCACCACGGTCATCGACAAATTGGGGAACATCATGTCCGTCTCGATCATATCGGGCTTGATCTTACCATTCGTGCTCTACTTCTACGCCTATTTCGCCAAAAAGCAGCACCGGATGTCCGGATCGTTCATCTACGACGTTTTCATGGGCGCGATCCTGAACCCGCGCATTGGCATCATCGACCTCAAGATGTTTTACGAAGTCCGCCTCCCATGGTTCATCCTCTTCGCCATCAGCGTGTCCACCGCCGTCAAACAGTACGAGACCTACGGCTATGTCTCCCCGCAAGTTTGCTTCGTCGTCCTCGCGCACTGGCTATACGCCAACGCCTGTAGCAAGGGCGAAGAGCTCATTATCACCACATGGGACATGTTCTATGAGAAATTCGGCTTTATGCTCCTCTTCTGGAACATGGCGGGCGTGCCCTTCACCTACTGCCACTGCACGCTTTACCTCGCGAACCACCCACCATCGGAGTATCAGTGGAGCATATATTATAATATCTTCGTATATGTCCTACTACTCGGCGCGTACTACATTTTCGATACCACCAACTCCCAGAAGAACCGCTTCCGCCAGCAAATGTATGGCACTCTGCTAGAGCGCAAGACATTCCCCCAGTTGCCCTGGCAGACAATCAAGAACCCCACCTACATCAAGTGCAAGAACGGCGGGACGCTGCTCACCTCAGGGTGGTATAGGTACGCACGGAAGATCCACTACACTGTCGACGTCGTCCAGTCTTTGTCTTGGGGCCTCATCACCGGATTTGAGAGCCCGATGCCGTATTTCTATCCGGTGTTCTTCTTCTTCGTGTTGAGCCATAGGGCGTATAGGGATATTCAGAGGTGCAAGGCCAAGTATGGCGATGACTGGAAGGAGTATGAGCGGATCTGCCCATACTTGTTCATTCCGTACGTGTTCTGAACAGAGATTGATAGTTGAGGATATGCGAAGTGTCTGAAGGCAAGGAGTGAAAGGTCGAAAATGAGAATTGAAGCTGGTATGAGAGGAATATCTGACTAAACAATCAGTGCAGCGAGTAAGCTTTGAGAATGAGGTGAAGGAATAATATCGCTTTATATTTGGCGATAAATGCTGTGCTCATATGCCTTTGTGGATTTTCCCTGAGTAAAGCGTGTGGTTGAGACTTGAGTGGATACTTTGGGTTAAGTTTGGATTGAGATGTATAGAGGGAGAGACGTCTTTGTACTTGTAGTCTTCAGTTTTCTCATTCCCTTTTTCTTCTCCCAACTATATATTTGATGCAGTATTGGGCGGGAGAAGTTGAGTGTATACACATAATTTTTTTTTCTTTACCATGTATCAATAATCAAGTTACGCTTTATTATCTCTTACTGAGATTCTCAGACTTGTAGTAGGAATGGCAAAAAGAACTCGAAAGCGTAAAGGGTGGATGAAGAGTAGGGCAAGAGTGTACCCTTGGTTTCCACGTGCAGACTCGTTTTCAGGTTGAACTTCTAGAAAGTGTGCGATCCATCCATCATAGTAAAATATCGACGACAACCTCATCTCTACAGTTTTCGGGACATACTGTACCTTTCTTTCCTCGTACATAGCTACACTCTTTCGCAAAAGCAAGCAATGTCGAAACAGGACGATTCTCGGGCGGCCGGCCTCCCTCGTCCCTCCCAGTCAGATACACCAACAGATCCGGCGTCATCCACATCAGCATCAACTCCAGTGCTAGAGTCACCCGCAGAAGAAACACATGAAGTACAAGTCTCCTCCGCACGAAAGGATACAGTGCCGCTATCTGCAGTAGCAACAAGTGGCATTGCGGCGGCCGTACCGCAGCAAGATGCTGAGGCGGCGCCTACAGTCGACAGAAATAGTCGACGGAATGTATCAGTGTACGTGCCCAGTGACAAAACGCCTGAGGCTGTGAAAGGTGCGTACATGTTATTCATTACTGTTCGTGGTTCGAATGGGACAAGTTTGAGAGTACTGATAGGCAATTCTGTAGACTACGATGAATCTATATACGAAATGACCACGACGCAGGCAAAAGCATACCAGAGCTTATTAACCACCAAATCCCGGAAATTCACCGAGGGCCGACCATTACTGACTAAGGAACTACGTCGGAAGCAGGAGGCTGCGAAGCGCACACAGGTGGAAAAGGTACCATTTCATCTCGTCCTTACACCAATTTGTTCCTAATAAAGTTCTCAATAGTGCGAAGTTCGCATACGCTTCCCTGATCAGACCCAGCTTCTCTGCAATTTTCAAGGTACCGAGACTCTCGGCGATATCATGACATTTGTGCGCTTCAGTCTCGTCGACCCGATGCTCCCGTTCTACTTCTTTATCACCCCGCCGCGGCGGGTGCTTTCCGACCCTGCGCAAAAGCTCGTGGAAGACCTCAAGTTCGGGGCGCGGGAAATTCTTTTTTTTGCGTGGGATACGGAGAAAATACGGGACCAGTTGGGTAATGAGTATAAGGCTCCGAGTCAACCGTTGAGGGAGGAGGTGTTGAAGAACGCGGAGGAGATATCGAAGCTGAAAACGTATGACTCAGAGAATTCTGCGAACATGGAGGAGAAAGAGGAGAAGAAAGAGGAAAGGAAGAAGAGTGAGGGAAGAGTGTTGGGTGGGGCAACGGTAGGGAAATTGTCGAAGCCGCCGGCATGGATGAGGTTGAGCAAGAAGTGAGGATGAAATGGTGTTGAATGGAATGGAGTTTTTTATGATGCGTTTTGCTGAATTGTATGTTGACATAGATGGCCGTAATGTCTTCTCAATTGTTTTTGATGAATGATATGTATGCTCGTGCGGGATATATAATGGTGTAACACATAAAGATATTCCACTCAGTACCGCCCGTAGAACCTAGTAAATTTACACTGTGCATTGTATGGGAACTAGGCTTCTAATGCAGTCATCCACATGATGTTTTTGGCCTATCTTTCACTTGCCGGGTTTATTTGACTATTGATGAATCGGCTCAAATGTGACCAAATAAAGTCAGACAAACGCCGTTCAAGAACCTAGGGAATTCGTAGAATAAGACACACGATATTTATCGTGTCATATTTCCTTTCAACACACATTCAACTTGTGATTGGTGGACAGGAAAACATTATAACGCAAGAAATTAAATATCTTGATTTTCAGGGTCAGTGAAGCAGGGGCATCGGGCAAGGGCTCCTGCTCTCCTGATAAACGAGATCAAATCTCCCATTCCGACAGAATTCGTCCGAAGCCCGAGGTTTCCATTTTGACACTATAGGGGGTTCAAGCACAAAAAAAGGATATTAGATTTGCTTAATTCCTCAAGGTTAGCAGATGGATTAGGTTTTCAAATTATGCAAACTTCCTCCTCCCGCCCCCCAATAAAAGTTCCCGGATCTGCTTATTTCCTTGATTTGCTTTCCAGTGTCTATTACCCTGATCCGTATCTGTAAACAACTCGCGATGCGTCACTGTTTATGCGCCTTAGATCATAGATATCATATCGCCCAAATTATCTATCTAACAAACAACTGAGCGCAATGAACGAGCTTTTTGTCGATTCGCTAACCGAGCTTGTTGGGCCGCCTTATTATGCAATTAAACCCAAATCCCCTGAGCAGATCAAGAAGTGCAGGAGGCTACGACGAAGACGACGCACTTTTTGGACTTCCCCGAAGTAGTATGCTACCACAAGGAGCCGTAGGCACGTGGAGACATTTTTTTTTTTCATTGTTTGGGGCGTTTAAAAGCTATTACTTTACGATTGTGGGCCAAAATTCAGGATAAACGCTGGCAGTAACAATGAGATGGAATACCTCAGCGAACAAAGACATAAAGATAAATATATTCTTATTTAACCAAAACTTAGTCGGTCGAATCAAAGCATGCTACTTGCCATATAGTCTAGAAAACGTCTTTGAGAGAGACACCTTTGTCTTCAATCTCCTCGACCTCGACCTTTTCTCGGTCAAAGTGGACCGGTCGAAAGTGAATGGGTGGAGGTAAGCTCCGGTTTGATGTCGACGTCAGCGGACACCGGCGATAGAGGCGAGCCCTTTCGTCCATGGAACGAGGACTCTTGCGATTAGCAACCTGATAATTTTAAAACGGTGTTAGTACAAGGCCCAGCACCAAAATTAGGAAGCAAATGAAGACAAAAGTGCCATAGCATTCGAGCTGCTGCCATGCCCAGACCGATTCGAGCATCGCAAGTGATCTGCACGCTGGCACGGGCTCACTGGAACTTAGGAGAACAGGGCAAAGTGAGGATCGTCAGCCTGCTGCTCTCCGTAAACTGCCTACATCTCACGAATTACTTGATGTTAGGGTACAATATGCAACGAGAAGTAAGGCGAGTCACAGATGCCGCGGTGCAGGAACCAAAGACTTGTATAGATGATGCGTTTCGTCGCATGATGTCGCTAACAGTGCGGCGGATATTGACATAGGATGACATTCACATCACATCACCTCTTCGAAATAGAGCAATCTTTGTTTATTCCTTAAGCCCACTAAACGACTTCCTTGATAATAACATGTAGATCCGTAGAACAGTAGAGAACTAGGTTTTTTAACAAGCAAATCTCCATAGAGCAGCACCATTCCGAGTCGCCGGCTCGATCACTGGCCGCTTAGCAGTACAGACTTTCCTTTCTCATGATAGCAAACCAATGCACATATGCCGTGTTTTGCCGTGTTTCAACGCTCCCCATCGACACTGCCGATACGTAGACTAGGTCCGTTAACTCGTACAAACTCTCGCGAATCGAATTATGCACCTCCGCCGTTATCGGCGGGCCTTTTTTTCTCATATTTAGCCTCACCTCCACGTGTCTCCTCCTTTTTTGACAGAGCTACCCATTTGGGCGATGGCAAAAGCTCCGGGTTCTTCTCATCATGAATACTAACTAGACTTGACATCGTAATCGTATCGTGACGATTGACCACACCCCCCCGGAGACTTGTGTCTGGGCCGCCGCTGGTGTCAGTCATAAAGCCAAATGGCATCTGCGGACCCACCAGCTCACGCCATTCGTGGTCGATGTCATTCTCGACGAAATGAACATCTCCTTTTAGTTCGCCGTGCTCTTCCTCGATGCTCGTATTTTTCGTATAGTCAAGAGACGTAGCCATTGCAATCTTCCATCCGTCAGGATCATCGAGGCTTCCTGAGGTATGCAAACTCTCAAAACTAGTCTGCAAGTTTGTGGCGCTAAACGGATCAGGGTTCGAATGTAATTCAAAAATGTCTGACCCTAATTTCCCCAATACGCCACTAGTAGAGACACCTGCATGTCTTGCGCTACTGGCACATGAAAAGACTGCGTTAGTTGCATGCTGATACGGTGCATACTCCCTGCATCGTTCTGCGGAGTCTTGGATAATATCCTGCCGGCTTACTCCGTCGCTGGTCACATCAACGCTAGCGTTCTCAGCGTACGTTATAGCATACTCTCGCTCTGCATCTTCCTCGGCAAGCCTGCGTAACGAATTCCATTGACGAGCAGCACGACAGCCAAGTTTTGTCGGAGATGAGGCAAGTGCGGAATACGGCGAGGAGTCTGACGAGAAAGAAAGGTTATGTGCTCGGTAAGCCATCTTGTATGGTTCGGGTTCGTTATCCAGTTCGGTCGGGTGCCGAAGAATGACGTTGCCATCTTTTCCGTAGAGTGTGCGACCTGGGGGATCTTTAGGCAGGGTCTTCATATCCGTATCAATATCATCAATTATCTGCGCTCTCGGGTCGCGGCGGATCTCGGACGGTTTCGTAGGTGTTCTACATATACAGGTATAAGTAACAGTCGAAAGCAAACAGGTACTATTGAAGTGAACATGGTATACTGTATTCTTCTTCGTTTCTAGAATAAAGCTCATCAGCACTTGTTG
The DNA here is from genome assembly GCA_003705915.2 of Lipomyces lipofer. NCBI lineage: Eukaryota > Fungi > Ascomycota > Lipomycetes > Lipomycetales > Lipomycetaceae > Lipomyces > Lipomyces lipofer. Next base: position 85,298 of record PPJX02000035.1, on the reverse strand, counting down.
CCTTCTGATAAGCCTACTTATTTACCGGATCAGCAAGTGATACGGCTCCCCAGTCATCCTCATCGAGCAGCGCCCTCTTCCTATCCGCCAGACTGCTCCTTCTGTTCAGACTCTCCATAGCCTCAGATGGCATAAGGGCACTATTCTCGGAAGACTTAATCGGCTTCTCTGAAGAGAAAGTAATTTCGTTCTTCGTATTCTCCTTAGTCGGCCTCCCAGGCGTTATTTTCTTCGCTAGCTGTTCAAATATCACCCCCTGATTAATACTAAACAACACGCCCTTCCTCTTCCCATTCATCGCCGGCGGCGATGAAGCAGCCGCGCTAGATGACGATATGAATTCAGAGATTCCTGTACTAGGAGGCTTATACACTCTCTTCATCCGTGCAACCTTATGGAAATGCTCTTTCTGCTGTCTCCTGCAACGTGCATGTGCAGACGACCTCGCGCTTCTCAACGATACCGACTCTGTCGCTACCGCAGACGCAGAATTGCGAAATAGCCCCGTACTGGCAGCTGTAAATGACAATTTACCTCCAGTCCAGTTCATACGTAAATTCGATTCACAGGAATTTTGTCGCTATTGTGCGTTATTTTGATTCGCGATATCCTATATGTAATTGTACGTACAACAAGCCGTTGTCCTCCAAGATTAGGGCTTACAATTCGTACATTGCACGTGACTGCACGGCTTATACCCCTTGAAAAATGCGGCTACATTTTTCATAGAATTGCTGCACAGTCATTTAATTATTAAGGTTCCACCCTAACCTCGGAGTAATCTACCGAAGTCCCAACGGGCAGGAGAACCTTAACGACTGAAGAGAGATGGTCCTCCTTCCGTGCTATATGTTTCTCATTTTATTTCGCATGATCTGACGAAAGTTCTTTATACTGTAGAGCTCGAAGATGATATGATTGGTACTGATCTGTGGACGAGAAATGCTCTCTGCTAGGGCCAAATAATTGTCATTAAGATGAACGCTACAGGCGTCCAGGGTCACGAGCACGACAACCAGTTCGCCGATCCGCTGCCCGACCTGGTAAACGAGCTGAACATCCTTTTCGCACAGTACGGTGTCCCGGCATCAATTCCAGTTCTTCAGTCGAGAGATGACATGCAGGCGCGGAACCCAACGGTACCAATCCCGACTAACGCCCTGCTCGATCTCTATCGTGCTCTGTTCGGTATCACGCTTCCCAAGCCGGTGCAGGACACTGTCACAGCACGAATCAACAGCGTGAAGTTACTGATTGGGACGATTGCGCAGGACGTGTTGAAGATGGACTTAAGTTATATTGAGCCATTGGCGGTTGTGGCGGGGAACGAAGACGCCGTTAGAGAGTTGTTGCAGGTGATAGTTGCGATTGGAAAGATTGTGAGGAAGAAGCAGAGACGGTTTGCGGAGCAACAGCAACAGCAGCAGGAGATGTCGGATGATGACGACGCGAGGAGTAGTAGCGTGGAGCCAAATAGTGGTATGTTTTACTGTCAGTGAACGCCCTTGAAATAGCTAATGCCAGCTTTAGAATACTCTGACGACCAAGATTCCGACCCAAGTGAGTTATGTTCTGCAGGGTCTATTTCGGATAGGACGCCGTGGGCGGTTGGCAATATGCAGAAGCTAGACACCATTCAGACTATGCGTCCAAGGTCCCAGATGTTTGATGCTCAGTTTTCGAGGATCCTGAGAGAGTCTCCAGCTGTTTGTATGCCGTTGCGTCGACAACTTGGACGCGTCAGATCATATCCAGGCATAGCTCTCAGACCCCATATAGATACCAGTAGCCACAGAATAACAAAGAGCTCGTTATCGGCCTCGAGATCGTTTCATCATTCTTCCAATATGAATTCTCGTCCGCCATCAGGACTTCATTCAGCACAGTACGCTAGTATGGCTCCGAGCGTCCATCCCCTCTTGCGCAGACCCGCGCGATATGCGCCTTGTCGTCTATGGCGGCAAATCTCTGCGCCTCTATTTATGGACAATAGACATAGAATTCGGAGACGCCGAAGCTGGCTCGGGAACTCTTGGATGACTAGTCAATGGAGTGGTGGAAGGAATACTGATGCCACCACGGACGAATGGGTTACTGACTATGACGAGAGCGATGGAAAGGACGAAGATGGTGATATCGAGCTTTCGGAAAGTTCGAACGAGCCTCTTCGTATACCTCGATATTACCTTCCTCAACGGCTCGAGAGACAATCGCGAATATCGAATCTCGTATCGTCGGACTCCGGATTGTCTCTGGCGCTCTCGAAGCCACCGTACCCAAATCACTCTGACGGTAATGAATTGAGCGAAAGCACGTTAAAGCACTCGGACGATCTCAGGGGGCCGCGGATTTCATCCAAACACCAGCAAATTTTGGCTCCTGCGAGAAGGTCTACGCCTTCATTGGTGGAACGGAACGACTTGTTCGTATCACCGACAAGAAAAGCCAAGTACTTGCACATGAGAATAGATTCATCGTCCTCAGACGATAGCCACACAACAGTGACCTCATTAAGGAAGGCTCAGCGTACGATGGATAAGCTTATCGAATCCCGGAGTGTGTATCGGGAGAATGAACTGCAAGAAAAATTTAAGCAGCTGTCATTTAATTGAAGTAACCGTAGTTTTCGATCCATGTCGTCCATGAGTGAATTTTGTAAATTAGCTGTATTCATTAGAACTATGACGTTAAATACTTAGCCCGTCCACAAAACTTATTATTTACAAAAATAACCTTTGAGTCCACTGATAAAAAGACTTATCTACTATACAGGTATGTAATTAATTCACCTTCCTTGATTCATTTTCCGCCTCTTTGCTTCTGAATAATCTTCAGTCTAGTCTTCATTACCTCGGGATCCATATACACACATGACTCCTTAAATGTATCCTCCATAGTCTCTTTCGTACCAAAACTGTTCTCCAAATTCAAGAGGGCAATCCAAATGTTTAGCTTCTCCTTCTCTTCCCGAAAATTGATAGTCTTCAAAGCGCGCTTTGCAATCTCTCTTGCCTTCTCGATCTCACCAAGCTGAATCTGGAAAGCCATGTAGCGGATCCACAGAGCAGACACGTTCGGGCTGCCAAGAATCATTCTCTCGAAATCGCTAACAGACTCAGGATCCTTGGTATTCAGCTCACCAGTAATGTCAACTTGTGCCGCATTTTTCTTTCGACGTCTCTTTCGTCGCTCTCCAGTTTCCTCTTCTCCAGAGTCGCTCTCGTCCGTGTTGGGCTCGACATTGCTTTCGGCATCATCAAGCGTCTTCGCGTCCCAGTCGAATCCATAGACTGATAGTGCCTCGAGCTTCTCGGTAGACACATTGTCAGAAATGTCAGCGTTCTCCTCCTCCTCACTATCGTCATTGTCGGAGTCCTCAAACTTCATCTCCTCGTCAGAGTCATCGCCACCCTCCTCAGTCTCTCCGTAATCACTATCACGCACATCCTCCTCTGCGCCATCCTGCTCAAGATCCTCCATCTCCTCGTCCTTGGGCTCTTCCTCGGCCTTCTTCTTTTCATCTTTCTCCTTCTTTTTGCCTGTTTTGCTCTTCTTTTCCGGCTTCGCCTCCTTGCAACTAACTCTCATCTTTCTGAACTCAGGATGAACGGAAACCACACGCACATTGACAGTCTGCCCAACAGCAAATTTTTCATGTGGATCCTTAATCTTCACCTCGCTCATCTCCGTGACCGGCAAGAACGCGGTAACATACCCAAAGAACTCAACGATCGCACCCTTAGACACCAAATTGATAATACTACCAAGCAGCTTCTGTCCACGAGTAACTTGGTCATAAGTCGTCACGATATCCAGATCCGACGAGACGATTGATTTCTTTAGCGTTAGTCTTATGCGCTTCGTATCCGGCTGCACAGACAATACCCTGCACTTCACCTTCATGCCAGGTCGGAACCTACGTTCTGGCTGTGATATCTTGACGTCCGACAGATGAAGTTCATTGACATGTCCGACAATCCCTTCCGAAATCGAAATCAACAATCCTCCCGACGCAATAATCTTCACAATCTCCCCTTCCACCACATCACCAGGCTTGACATCCTCGAATTGGAGATACTTCTGGTCAAGGACCTTCTGCTGCAGCGAGACAAGAAACAGTCCGTCAGTGTGGGAGAACCCAACTATCCGCGCCTGGTGCACGGTGCCAACCATGTATGGTCCGAAGAGTGGGGAGATCTCGTCGACATGCCCGTCTGACAAGCGGGAGATATGCGCGAAGCCGAGGATATTCTCGATACCAGTATCGATAAAGACACCAATGCCCGGCTCCACGTATTTAATCTTGGCAGCAGGAAGTACATGGCCTAGAGGGAGGGAGTCGTAGGGAGTCGATGGCGTGTTAGCGGGGTTCGCTTTATCGTCGGAGGTAGTGGCCGTACCGACGACGGAGAGTTCGAGGACATGGGGCAAGAGGGAAAGGCGGAGCTTCCTCTCGTCTGCAGACGGGAGATAGGAGCTGACTCTAGCTTTGATCTGCAACGAACATTGTTAGATCCATTCGACGTGATATAACATATACTCAGGCGGCTAACTTTCTGGCCCTCTTTGTACTTGTTGGTTAATTTCTCGTTGTTGTAGGACGCAGCATGGAAGAAATCGACAGTCGCATCAACAAAACCAGCAACCCGACCGGCGAGACCACCCACAGTGACCTGCGAAGGAATGAATTCGACAAGAGTGCCTGGAAGCAGAGAGTCGACATTCTGGATCGAGTGAAGAGCCGCGATATTCTTGGCGACGGGTGTAGCTGTGAGCGTGATCGTTCGGCCATTGGTTGATTTGTTGAGAACGGTGAAGAGGAAGGTTTGTCCTTCGTGGAGATCAGAAGCTGAAGGCCATTAGAAGAGAAACAAATAGAAGAAATCAAAAGGAGTGACATACGTTTGAAGTTAGCGTACTCGAGCTCCTTATTGGAAATGAAACCCGACAAATCCTCAAATCCAACATCGAGAATTGCCCCGTGATCCTCAACACTTTTGACTGAGGTCTGCACAGACATTCCCTTGGTCAAATCGGCCCTATCGATAAACGCATTCACAGCCTCTGGCTTGATAGACAGCTCGATATGCTTCTTCGACTTCAACTTCGACGAGTCTTCAGATTGTCTCTCCTTAACGATAGCTCGCAGCCACTGGCCTGTCCGGAATAAACTCTTCAGATCTGGGATTGAGTCTTGAGTCTCACTGCCCTCGGATCTCTTAGACTTCTTCACTTCTTTCCCCTCCTCGTCAGAGCCTGAGTCGTCGGCATCCGAGTCCTGTTCAATGGCTTCCAATTTCTTCGAAATCTGCTCGGAGATATTGGTGATCGGAATGTAACCAGTCAGATTATTCGGTAGCGACAATGCAATATCATATGCACTAATCTGACTAATCTGACCCAGTACCAATGTTCCAGGAACCAGCTTCTTGAATGTTAGACCCTCGATCTTGATATGCGGCGTCTTAGACTCGTTGTTCTTGGGCTTTTGGCTGTTCTGCTGTTTTCTGATTTGCCGCTGGCGGCGGGCGCCGTGCTTATCGAGAGGCTTACTCGCCCCCGTCTTCGCCTTCTTCGGTGGTTCCTCCTTGAGAGAAGACTAACGTAGATTGTTAGCAACATGCATATTGCTTTGACCGAAATAGATAAACCATACATCGAACAGCACGTCCTTCACAGCCTCATTGGCCGCCTCCTTGTACTCCAGAGGTGTCAAAACAGAAGCGCCTCCTCTCGGAAAGTCCGCAATATCATCATTCTTCTTCAGTGTGGACTTCGGGGCTGGTGGTTCGCTAGGCGTAGCCTTCTGCTGACGCTTCCCATTCTGCTTATCGCTGTTCGGGCTACCACTCGACTTCAGAAAGTTCTTCCTCCCGTCGGCGGTAGCAGCCTTAGATTTCAGCTTCGATCTCATAGCTGAGTCCGTATGTTTTCGCTTTACTGACGGCATGTTCGCAGACTATGGTGGGTGGAGCGTGTAGTAAGTCTGTGAATATGAATATTGCCCAGCAGATCAGGCAAAAAATCTTTTTTAGAGGAGCAATTTTCAGACGTTGAGCCCCTGAGTGCGAGAAGTGATGAGGCAGGGTAATAGGAATTGCGGCATTCAACGCATCGCTAATGACGTCCCAAAGAGAAATTTCGTCTAGTGCTCTCGTTGGGACAGTTCGCATAAGCGCTAGGAGGAAGAAATGGATGACGACAATGACAATCTATCTATGGAGAGTGGGTATGACTATGACGAGGCCGATGATGAACATATCGAAGACAAGCAAGAGACTCCAAATGTCAGAAGAAATCAGCCTTTTGGGGGTGACGACGGGGATGAAGTCGATGAATCAGACGATGAATCAGACGATGAATCGGGCGATGAAGAGGAAGCTCATATTGAGGAAAATGAGCTTTCTGTCTATGGGGACAACACTCAGACGACTGAGGACGTGGTAGATGAAGACGAGGAGGTACGAAGTTGAGTCGTTACTATTTAAGGAACATTTATTCTGAGTAGAAGCAGGTGTTCTATATCCCGCTTGATCTCTCCGCGGCACCGAGATCATTGGATAATACTACAGAATTTCAGGTCTTGAATCTGCATACAGCAAGTCCGCTGGTATCTGTGGGATCACGAGTCTATGAAGGTCAATGGGAGGATTTGGTTGGAACGGATATGTTCTTCAGTCATGGTAAAGTTTATTGCCCCTACACTATTATACGCTATCCGCTATACTAGAATATTCAGCTTGTGAACTAATGTTTTTAGAGACCGAAGTGGTTGGAATTAGCCGGCAGCAGGTCAAACTTTTTCCTGGAAAACTCGTCAAGAAGGAAGATGCAGCTTCACTGGACCAGGGACGACTAGGCGGCATGGACTGGCGGAATCCTGTGCAGACCCGGAACAGGAAAACCACATTACTGGATAAAATTGCGGAAATTGACAATCGTCGCGAAGAAATCAGTGAGAAAGAGAAGGGCAGAGATGGAGACACAGCAATGGCTGAAGCGTCTACCATATCTCGATGATATATCAGGTGCGTCTTCAGCTACTTCGACGAGTAAGATGATGGCCAATTGAATAATGGCGCCGTGCATGAGGGTTTCCATTGTGCACGTACTCACCGTTCAAACCTGCTGCCATCTTGGGGCCGGGTGCCAACATAGATTTCAGAGGTCAAACTCGTTAATATCTACGTACATCATACAATCACCCAAAAATGCGAACATAGAGTATATCGGTCTCTTAAATATACCAGTATCCGAATGGAGATACGGGAATATTTCCTCTTGAAGGACGCGCGAAAAAGAACATATTTGCGAACTTAAAAGACAAAGTGTAATCGCACATAATCAATCTTTTCACTCATTCTTCACCGCTTGCGGCAAGCTATTCAACACATTGCTTCAAACATTCCACTAGGTCCGATGCCCGAACATCAATAACTGCCGATTCCCTATCATCGATTCCAAAACTGACAAGCACAACATCATTCAAATATCCGTGATAGTAATCACTCTCAATTCCACTAAGCTGCAGGTTCTCAATGGTGTAATCTCTGAATATCGTCTTATCAGCAAGCTCGTCCTGCTTCTTCAGGAGCTTTTTGATTATTTTCTCCGTTGCCTCATCTCTTCGTTTTTGCAGCTGCACCGATCGCTTCTCCTGCTTCTCCTTCTTAGGCTTCTCTTCCTTCGTCTCCTCCTGTTGAGGTGATGAACCTGGTTCCTCAGACTCCTCTGACACGTCCGGTACGATTCTCACAGCATACTTCGTCCTGTCCATCGTATACACATTCTCGCGATCCTTTCTAGGTGATTGCCGCGAATCCCATGCCATTGACAGAGTATACAGTAGTTCCTGCTCATCTGTACCGGTGAAGATCAGCGGTGGCGAGATACCGACAAAATCGAATGGAAAATGTGCCTTCGTAACCAACGCGCGTCGCTCGTAGTATGGCCGATATCCTTCCTGGTATTTGACGTGGATGATCGAGAAAAGAACCGTATTCTCGTCGGTAGGCGTGCACGGGAACTCGCATAACGACAGTCGCAGACTATTGGTCGCTTGTCGGAGTACTACCGCCTCCTTATTATGTGTCAAGTCATTCACGCACTTGAAGGACTTCAGCGCCAGATTTCGTGTCTGCCATCCAATAGAGGAGAACGTTCTCGGATAGAGGTCTTGCTGAATAAACGTCTTGTTCCGCTCAAACATGAACGACCAATTCTGCTCCATCTCGTGTTTAGTACCCGGCCTACCAAGTTCCACCGGGTCTTGATATAGCAGAGGAGGATTGGGAAAATTCTCCATCAAAGGAGGGTACACCGCTCGAGCGTCCACCATCCACACGCCGATACAGTCTGTCTCCGAATTCGCTGAATAAGTCAAAATGGGGGAGCCATCTGGCGCGAAAAAAACACGCGGTGTCTGTGGCCCACTGCGCAATCCTAGAAAAACATGCTCCCGACAATCTTCCGACTGTGGGGTCGCGATATCAATCCGCTCAGGTTCGGTGGCACACTGAAGACCAAGTCGTCTCGAGATCTTCTTCTGACCACGTGTCAGGTAGCACACGTAGAGCTCGAACGTACTCCCTCTGACTTGGCTCGCGAAGCCAATATATGGGTATTCTGAGCTTGCTGGGAGCGGGAGAATAGAGGGATTACTTCTGGCGACAGCGGTGTCTTTGCTCGAACTGAAAGAACGGCCGGGACTGTTGAAATTGACGCGCATGGCGGACATGAAGGGGTTGGATACCGATGAGAGAATTTTCCGAGGGTTATTGGCCGAATGTGCGGGGCATCGTCGTGAGACGGTCTTGAGAAAAGGTGGTTCAAGATCGCCAGGGAGAATCAGTGATGACGGTGAGCTGCTAGCAGGATCGCTGAATGATGAGAGGAACAGAATGACGAGTCCAACTGCGAAAATAATAACCAAGCCGCGGAGAGTGCGTGGTAGTCGCGAGAACCGGAATGACCGGACAGAGCGCTGAAGTGACTTGGCCAAATTACTGACGTCGACCATTGTGTATGAGAGCTTGCGAGTGATTCTCATGGAACTCAAGTAAATAGCAAACTCTTAACAAAGTATCTAATTTATTGTCAATTGTTGCACGTAATTCGGGTCGGATGGAACTGTGAACAAGTGACGCGTTATAGGTGTCCTATCACGAACCGCACCCGAGACTTGAGCGTCTGTAATAAAAAAGAACAGGCTGTCGCAGTATGATCTCTCTCCAAGGCCGGCTTTAGATCCGAGATCGCGTAATGTGAAGGTAATGAATGCGCCGGGGAGGAGATAAAATGATTGGCTTAGTTTTACGTTTGTGACGACGACAGCAGCGAGTGCATCGGCTGCCGCCATCTGGAAGTTTGACGAGGTGACATGGACGCCTGCCCGATGCCAAAGCAAGGGCGACTTTCCAACTACATTAGACATTTGACATTTTGCAGCACAGGTAAATTGTAGACTTGACTTGAGTTCAAAAGAGAAAATTTATTACATATTCAAGTTTGTTAGAGGCAAATAGGACAAAAAATAAAAATTCGAGTGATTCGACCCAGGATCGAACTGGGGACGTTCTGCGTGTTAAGCAGATGCCATGACCAACTAGACCATCGAACCAACTACGAGATAAATTTAATTTAGATTTAGATTTATATATAGTCATAATTCAATACTTGCTCCCTTTGTCCATTTTCCGACCTTCGTATCCGACGGAATAATATTACGATCTGTAATTGGATTTCAAATTTAAAAGAGGTTGAGTCGTAAAACAGTTGCTGCAGGGGAACCTGTAATCCTAATAAAGATTTCGAATGGTATTACTACTAGAAACAAAAGTATTTTATGTATGCACTGCTATAAGCCTGGTGCGATTTTAAACGGTTATGTGGCAATACGCCCAAAATTAACTAGCACGTGCATTCAAGAACGGATCAGTTGGTGTACGCCATTTGATAAGACGGTTGCTATGTATGCTATTGTAGTGTTGCTTTAGACACTCATTATGACAATTACATTTAATGTTAAAGTCCCCGCGAGGAACCATAACCAGTAACATATCTGTGCGATGAGAGTATGCGAGCCGCAGCCGCGACTGTTCGAAATGCCACTACTGACAAACACACCACAACGATCGCACGTCTTCTCGGATATGCTCACCCGACCGCGCGTACTTCCGTCGCACTCGACCCCATCAATACGAAAGTCTTATATCCTTTGTCAATACGTCCTCCATACCTTTCTATCACACCTAATCGATAGATATAGATCATGTCCGACCCCTCAAGTATTAATGGTATGATTTCACTTTATTTCGGACCCGTCACGCCTAAATATTGACTTTATCAAACACCCTGATCCCATTCTCTCACCCTGCGCGTAATCGTTTTGGAATCACCATATCGCTAACTACAATGACATTCCAACAGGTGGTTCCGTCGTCGCCATGGTCGGCAAGGACTGCGTCGCAATCGGATGCGACATGCGTCTGGGCATGCAGGCGCTCACAGTCTCGAATGACTTCCCCAAGATCTTCAAATTCGACGACGCATATCTCGGATTGACGGGGCTAGCGACCGATGTCATTACCTTGTATGTAATGATGTTTCCTTGATACTTTCTTCACAGTGTGCGGACCTTGGGAATGCTAATGGGTTGGGTAGATCGGAGGTGTTTAGATACAAAGTCAACCTCTACAATCTGCGAGAAGAGCGGAAGATCGAACCAGAGACATTCGCGAACTTGGTGTCGTCGACGTTATACGAGAAGCGGTAATCACATAACCAATAGATTGAATGGATGCGTACAGTGCTGATGACTGGACGTGGCAATAGATTCGGACCGTACTTTGTTGGCCCTATCGTCGCGGGGATAAACTCGATGACGGAGAAGCCGTACATATGTGGATTTGATCTGATTGGGTATGTGGACTTTAGGATTGTATTCTGACGCAAGAGTGAATTCGTAATGACTAACCACTCGCAACAGGTGTATCAACTTTGCTAAGGATTTTGTCGTCGGTGGTACCTCGAGCGCACAGCTATTCGGCATGTGCGAGAGCTTATGGGAACCTGATTTGGTATGCCGTCCGTTATACGATGCTAATTCATTTGGGTGGTGTGACTGATTCAGATGGCTAACTAAGTACTTAGGAGCCCGAGGATCTATTCGAGACCATTTCACAGGCACTGATGAACGCGCAAGACAGAGATGCGCTAAGTGGTTGGGGTGCCGTTGTCTATGTCATGTATGCTTTTTCGTTCGCCCGCTCTACTTTTAATATTAATTCGAGTTCTAACTGTATTCTGCAGAACAAAAGATAAGGTCGTCAGAAGACTGTTGAAGACGCGGCAAGATTAAGAGGCCTAGTTTCGTAAAGGGAACGAGCGCATATTTATATAAATTGAGCATCGGATTACATGTCACGTTTGATGTACTGCTATTTAGTATAAAGTAGATACGTCGGCATAAACCTCAGTTTTTGCGTCTATAGTTCCGCTTGACAAGGCATACACATTTTATTCCGTATTTTTCGGTAGAAGATTCTGGGAATTCATCACGTAGCCTAACGGAAAAAGGAGCAGGCCAATAAACAACTATATCATATTGGCAAGCGAAGTAACACATGATTAAATACAATTATCTATCTAGATAGATTCTTCTCCTGTAACGGCCCAGCCTTTTTGTCTTAAACACGTCCAGTCTTCCTGTCCTCTACCTGCCCCATATATATGTAGGAAATATCTGATATGTACTGTTCTTCGTTCTTGTATCTCACACGCACAATCACACAATCCACTTCTTACAGCTCCTTCACTTTTTGTCTTCTCCCCTCAATGACAGTCCGCTCAATGTACTTCAGCAACTCATCTATTATTCTGCATGAGAACGTTAGCCCCATCCACCCACTAAAAGAAGATATCCACGACAACTCACATTACAGGAAAACTAATCCAAATCACGGCCTTCCATTCATGCATCGACAAAGGCGAAACGGAGAACAAAGTTTCAAAAAATGGGATATACACAATTCCGCAGTGCAGGATCATGGACAAGGCGATGGCGTACACCAGCGTCATATTTTTCCAGAGCGGCAGTGTGAGCAAGCTGTCAGTGGAGCTGAGGCCATTCATAGCATTGAACATTTCGATGACGACGAGGCTAACGGGTGAATATTAGTATTTCCCAGGAGGAAAGAAATATCGGAAGGATGAGAGAATAGGACGCACATGGAGAGAGAGACGGTAGACGCTCGTTTCGCAAACTCGTTGTTGAACATCTCACAGCCTAGTTCGGGGAAGTCAATGGGGCAGGAGTGGAAATGAGACTGCAAATTCAATTAGAATCCATAACATCGAAATGCTCTACAAAAGAGACTTACCAGCTGATGGAACGAGATCAATGGGCCCTCAGCATTGAAGAGGAACCACCAAGCGTACCCGAAGACAGTAGCGCAACCGACGTAAGTACCGATGACCATGTACCTGAAGAACAGCCACTTTCCAACAATAGGCTCGTCACGGGCGCGCGGCTTCCGGTGCATTATATCGTTGTCGGGAGGGTTGAATCCAAGAGCAGTGGCGGGGAGACCATCTGGACGACGTTAGACTTCATCCAATAACCGAAAAAGCGCATACTGAGAAATATACTAACCGGTAACGAGATTCACCCATAGAAGCTGAACAGGAATCAAAGCCTCTGGCATCCCAAGCAACACAGTCAAGAAGATGGAGACGACCTCTCCGATATTGGAGGAAATCAAATACCTAATGAACTGCTGCGTATTATTATAAATCGATCGCCCTTCCTCGATCGCAGTCTCGATTGTCGCAAAGTTATCGTCGGCGAGAACCATATCCGCCGCGAGTTTCGCGACGTCGGTTCCAGAGCCCATAGCGATGCCGATATCAGCCTTCTTTAGCGCCGGCGCGTCGTTGACACCGTCACCAGTCATGGCGACGATGGCACCAGTGCTCTGCAGCAGGTCGACTAGTTTACTCTTATGTGACGGTTCAGCGCGGGAGAACAGCTTCGCGGTCTTCGCGGCTTCGAGCTTTTCGGTCTCAGTCAGGTCGTCGAACTCGCGGCCAGTGTAGCTCTTCTTGGAGATATCCTCATTGGGTCCAAAAACGCCTATCTGTCGGCAAATGGTCTCGGCGGTCTGTTTGTTGTCTCCAGTAATGACGACGACGCGGATGCCGGCTTCGTAGCATTTCTCTATCGACGCGCGGACTTCAGGGCGGGGCGGGTCGAGCATGCCGATGAGACCGATGAGCGTGAGGTTTTGTTCGAGCGCTAGGTAATCTTCCGGGGACTTTGCATTACCAACAAGCGGATCGGAACCTACGTCTTCCCGGATGGCAAGCGCCATGACGCGGAGACCAAGCTTTCCATACATGACGACCATCTCATGGAACGCATTGGCGATCTTGGAGTCTAGTCGGATCTTGGTACTGCCGGCATATAGAGACGCACACCGTTCGATAACAGTCTCAGGCGCACCCTTGACGAACAATTCACTTGATCCGGTGGCAGTGGACGAAATAATCACAGACATGCTCTTCCTGTCGCGGGAGAATTCGAACGTAGCCGTTCGTGTGTGGTCATCCTTGTATTTCTCATCCTTGAACCCGAGCTTCGCAGCCAGGACACGCAGCGCCGCCTCAGTAGGCTCACCGACGTGGGAATAAGTCTGGGTCTCCTTGTCGAAGATGACTTCCGCGTCATTGCACAAGCTTGAAACTTCAGCCAGGCGCATGATAACCGGCGATGCGTCGACCGGTGTAGAGAGGACTTTGCCCGAGGCTTCCTTGACAAGACCTACGGGCGCGAAGGAGGTACCTTCAACGTTTAATTCTGCGAGCCCGGAGCCGGAGAAATATATAACTTTCTGGACGCTCATCTGATTTGTGGTCAGGGTCCCCGTCTTGTCGGAGCAAATGACGCTCGTGCTGCCAAGGGTCTCAACACTAGGCAAGCTGCGAACAATTGCATTCTTCTGCGCCATCTTCCGAGTTCCAAGAGCGAGGCAAGTGGTAATGACAACGGCAAGACCCTCCGGGATAGCAGCCACAGCGAGGGCAACCGCAATTTTGAAGTAGTATATCGCACCCTTGATCCAGCCCTTGTGGGCGGGGTCATTGAAGTTCCGAATATTTATGACCCAGACGAGGATGCAAATGACCATGATGACCTTCGCCAGAAGCTCCCCAAAGTTGTCGAGTTTCTGCTTCAAAGGGGTGGGCTCGGATATCTGGGAAACGATGCTGGTGTGGATGTCGCCGATGGCCGTGGAGGAACCAGTAAGCGCAACGATTGCATGGCAGTGGCCGACCGTGACGGTGGTGCCCTGAGATGCATTTAGTGATCAGTCAAGAGATTTTGTCGCTGAAGACTCACCGAGAATAGCATGTTAATCTGATCCTGTTTGACAGCCCTGGGATCCGCAATGGCACCGATATCCTTGTTCACGCTCTCGCTTTCGCCAGTCAATAACGCCTGGTCAACGCGGAAACTGTTGCTGTTTATCGCATACACGCGACAATCCGCGGGGACCCTGTCGCCAACAGACACATCGACGATATCGCCGGGAACCAGATCCTCGGCCCTTATGCGGGAGACAACACCATTGCGCACGACCTTTGCCTCCGCGGGGGTGTACTCACTCAGTGCGGCAATCGCCTTCTCGGCACTGCTCTCTTGTTGCACGCCGACAATGGCGTTCAAAATGAGGATGATAAGGATAACAGCCGGGTCGACGAATGCGGTGAAGTCGTCACTGTCATCGAAGAGTGCGAGAACAAAAGAGACGACGGCGGAAACAAGAAGGATTATCACAAGCTGGTCCCCAAATTGCGCGAGGATCAATTGCCAGAGTGGAGTGGGCGGGTCTTCCGGGAGGGCTATGAAGAAAAGGTGTCAAAAGAATCACACAATTACGAACGCCAACAGTAGCGACGAACAACGTGCTACAGAGTGTATAGTATACTCACAATTGGAACCATACTGCTTCCTAAGGCTCTCTACTTGCGCGTCAGTGAGACCGGTCACGACATTGGTGTCGAAGGTTTTGACAACTTCCTCGACGGAACGCACGTAAGCGTCGTCCATGGTGTACTATGTCTGGTTCTAGCTTCAGACGCAAAACCAGAGGCGGAGAAATAGAGAGCTATGGAAGTTCTGTCTGCCGAGACCAAGGAGAGATCGAAGGGCAGGTGGCCGAGGACTGGCTTAAGGCCAGCTGTGAAACTTCGAGATCTTTGAACCGCTCGAGGATTCAAATTATAACACAAGGGTGGCCAAATATTACTTTGCACTATAGATATGCGCTACTCTTAGAAACATTGATATCTGAAAGCTTGATAGCTTGCGCATCTGATATTTTGATCTCGCTGTGAATCTTTACCCGGCCCTTTGTGGAAAGGAGACGTATTCGCCGTAGGCGAGCCACGCGCCGTCTTGCTTGCGGCTGAAAGGGCACAAACTTGTCGCGGTCTGCAGCGTATACGCAGAGGGAACTGGGCATTATGCCAGGGGTCGAACAAATCTTCTCGTCGACCGCTTGGAAGGCCACCGATGCCTGAGTGTGCCTGGAAATTACTGGAACTAGCCTTGGGGCAACGCCGGACATTCCGTTCGAGCCCGGACCCATAATCCAGTACATGTGCCCCCCACCCCCCAGTGTAGGCTCAAATGCTGTGGAGAGTCGTTTGCTCGGACAGTCCATAGTTTTACACAATTAATCGATTATTGCTAGAATGATGATAGATTGATTAGACTTCGGCGATTGCGCGGTGTCGAGGAAGCCACATAGTACGTTAATCATATTATCACATCAAAGAGCAGCTCCATGAGCAGGATGTATTCTCCGTCATCAACTGCAAAAGCATTGAAAGGCAATCTGACGTATAGATATATTTCAGTGTTATTCCTACAAGGGTGCGATAGTCACGTGCACAGACAAAACACAAGGACTTAAGCTGTGGACTTAAGCTACGGCACAGACGCTTCTAGCTGCATGCCGGGTAGTCTTTGACAGGCTGATCGAGCTTAGGAACATAACCTTCGTGTCAAAAGTGTGTTTCTCAAAAGTAGACTGAACGGCCCAGCAAATGTGCTCGATTCACAGCTACATGGACACTTGGTCTGCATCCATTTCACGACGCCTAGACTCGATTCAGTGGATCCGCCCTCTATGATAAATAATTGCTGTAGTAATGCGTCGTATTCCATCCCTTATAATATGTTCAGTGAGAAAATTGATGCTCTACGGCAAAGCTCCGTCTAGCTGCAGTTGGCTGACTAGGCCCACTGCACAAGTGCCACTATTTAAATTGCTCCTTAATCCAAAGATCCGATACGGACCTCGACATCGTATTAGGGGTGAAGTGAACAGATCCAACCTGTTTGCTCGCAATCTTGCGGTTGACTTTAGTATTGTTCTCCGCAATCGCGCCGTCTTTTTAATGTTCACGATCTCCCAACTCGATCTCGGGGGGCATTTTTAGTTTTCAAGACCTGTTTGAGCGGTATTCATCGACTTAGGGAAGGACATTAACGACTGAACGTGTCCACTGGCCAGATTTCTACCGTCCCTTCTGAACATTTTTGACTCTTTATGCACAGGAAGCGAAAGCTAAATACGGATCAAGGCGAGATCGTTTGCCCCATCAGCTATGACGCCATCATATTCCTCCACCAACACTTCTCCAACTATGAAGTCGGACGAGAATTCACATCCTACATCATCCCGATCCACACTCATTAGCTCCATCAACGCCGAAATCGAAGCCAACAATGACAAACGGGAAAATTTCCTCCGCCAGCGCCTTGAGAGCAGAAAACAGCACCATCAGTTGAAGCAACAACAACAACAGCAACAGCAACAACAACTACAGCAACAACAACGGCAGAGACCACCAATACCCTACCTCTACAATTCGGTCAACCACCCGCCAGACCTAGTCGCTATATACGCCGGCACTCTGGGGGCATTTCTTGCGCTGGGACTCGTGGCTGTGGTTGTTTTATGGAACCAAGGATCGTTTTGGCAACTTCCGGGGTACGTGGTGGCATTGATGAGCTTTCATTTTTTGGAATACTGGATTACAGCGCGATATAACGCCGCAAAGGTGAACATTGACTGTGAGTGTTTGTCCATTGGAGTGTTCGAAGGCAGCATAGAAGCTGACATCCACAGCATTCCTAATCCGCAACGGCAAGTCCTACACGCTCGCACATCTGTCCGCACTATGCGAGGCCGTGGTCGAGTGGATCTTCTTTGGGAAGCTGAAGACATTCTCGAAGTTGTCAGTGGTGGGACTTGGCTTGATCGTTTTCGGACAGACGTTGCGGTCCATGGCCATGGTTCATGCCTCGAGTAACTTTTCACATTTGATTGTGAATCGGAAGACCGAGTCACATGAATTGGTTACGACAGGAGTTTACAGGTATGTTAGTTTACTAGGATGCGTAAATAGTCGATGACGACAGGTTAATTATGTGTTAAGTATAACGCGCCACCCCTCGTACCTCGGATACTTCTGGTGGGCGGTTGGAACGCAATTATTCTTGATGAACCCAGTCGCGACGCTTGGATTTACAGTGGTGCTATGGCGGTTCTTTAATAGGCGGATTCGATGTTCGTATATGTCCTTGAGTGCTTATTCAAATTCGCTTATTCTAACTTTATCTGCAGACGAGGAAGGCCTGCTGATCCAATTCTTTGGGACGCAATATGAGTTATACAAGAAGGCGACGCCGACACTTATTCCGTTTATCAAGTGATAGTGGGAGTCGTGGTTGGTGGAGCTTCTTTTTTCTGTTTTTTATTATACATAAAGTCGATGGATGCTTTCGCAGATTTATATTTGAGATACGATTGAGGTTAACGAGCAATACGAGCAATACCATTCGTCCATTCGTTTACGAGTGAGATCAACTGGTCCATAACTCTTTCGTACATAGAGTTATAAGTATTAGTATTAAATGATAGTTGCGATGCCTGAAAGTGAGTTCGTCGGCAATTTACAAGCTAGCTCCATTTTCTTACGCAGCAATGACATCGAAAAACCGAGTCCAACTGAGTCCGATATTGATATCTACCGCGGCTGAGGACTTTTGAAAATACCGTCGACATGGCTCTTGACTTAATCGTAGAGGAATGGATCTATCCAAGCAGAAAGACGCCCCTCCCACAACGTTACAGGACGCTCCAAGCCGCGCCGCGACGAACTCTACATTATATTCGCAGACACGAGACTTCCGCACGTGACCGACAGAGGGGTCCGCCGCGGCCAATAGTCGTTCAGGGCTGTCGAGTCAGAAGATCACGATCCCCAAAGATTTTAAAGATCTATTATAGCCTTTGAAAATACTTTTTGAACTCTAACCTACGATCTATCAAATATTTGGGCAGTTCAGTGATAACTGCTTATGGTCTCAATGTGGCTAGACCCATGTTGATTCAGGTCTCCCAGCGATGAGAGCAAGGTTGCGCAATGACGCAATGGCACCAGGAGACTCGCCGATCGTCACCCTTCTACTACTAGGATCAAAACTTCGGCGCTTCAGTCACATATCGCGATATCGATCATTTCGTGCCCGTTTCATCCAAGTAGTTATCCCATTTTGAATTTTGCTTCGCAGTTCGAGGACGCATATTTAATGTTAATCGTGCTTGCTCCTTGTTAAGATTGCTTGATACGACATGCTAGCCTCTGACCTTCGACGCTCGAATGCAACTCGCGACTGGGTCAATTCAACCTCTCCGCCCGCCCGTCGACCCTCGGCGAACAGACTACCTACGACAGAATTGACGGCTAATGATGAGCTGCGCAACAGGGCCGCTTCAGCTGCCGCTGGATCCTCTACCATTGCAACCATCACTGCTACGACTAATACATCGAAAGCCGTCAAGGCGAAGCGACAGAGCGGAGCGCCCTTGAGCAACACGACGAACTCATCATCGATTAACGGACCGAACTCCAAGAGCCGTACTACGAGCGCCAAAATGTCCTCTATGGTCTCACACAAGGCCGGCACATCCGGCCCCGACCTCGCCGCGGTGGGCTCGTCATCGCGGCGAAGTAGGCCGCAGAAATTTGCCAACCCAGTTGATCTGCCTAGCCATCCGATTGTAGGCGTTGATGCCAAGGCCTCAGGTATGTTTCTGCCACCTCCATTTTTCCGTCTTTAACGTAAGCACTCACCAACAAATTTTCAAAAGGCAAGGCAGCCCATCTCGCCTCCGACATCAAAGTTGGGCCGATGTGGACTCCATCCGGCACTTCCACGAACGCTGCATCGGCCGCTCTGCTTGCCGTGTCATCCGCAAAGTCACCCGAAATCTGGAAACCAGACCCAGCTGCTCGCGCGGCCCTCGGCAAGATCCTCTCAAAAGATAGCAAGTACACGATCACGTCGCAGACCGGCAGCGTGGTGAGGTCAACGACACATACGACGACGACGGTGCGTCAGGAGAAATATGGGACGGCGCCACACTTGAACCGGCACACACCGCCGCAGTCGCCGACGATGGAGGCGGTGGGCGCGGGGAAGCACGCGATAACTTCCACGGCCAAGACGCAGCTGACCACGAACGTCAGAGCCACGCCAGGCATGGCGCCTCCTACACCACCATCGCCGGTGGAGAATGGTGACATATCCGCGTCCGGGGCAGCAGCGTCTGCGGCTTCTGCAGCGCGAATCAACACCCAGCAGAGGCAGACATACGGTGACTCGACCGTCCAACCTGTCACTCAGGTTAGGAGCCTCGCTGTCCTGGAGAGTGCGGCAAAGAAAGCGGCATCTAAACGACTTTCGACGATCGGCCAACCGACTCCAGCGTACACCATACCGCAGCCCAACTCGATCGTACACCCCAGCCAACGCTCAGAAAACGTGTCCGTCACTGCATTGTCAGGCGCCGAGAAGGCATCCCGGAAGATGCAAGTTGAACAACAACATCAGCAAGCGCAGGAGCAAGGTCTGGACCGATACGATATCCTGCGACGACACCAGCTTGTGCTCGCCGCCGCGCAGCGTAACGTCGCTTCCAAGCTCGGGGCGCTCGACAAGGAGATCGCGGTGAAAAATTTGTTCGGGAATAAGGAATTCAATGCAATGGCGCTGGCTGTCGCAGAGCAGGACATCAAGGGGAGGTATACCACGAGCTATACCACGAGCCACGGCAAGATTGACCTCGGTGGCGGGACGTATATGACACAGGAGGAGATTTCGAAGATTGCGCAGCGAAATGTGCAACCGGTGCTGGACGAGATCAGAGAGAAAGCGTTCGCAGATCGGGAGAGAGACGAGATGGCGCGATTGGAGCGCGAGCGGATCATGGCCCTGAAGGCGGATGATAGGGCCAGAAAGAATGAGGAAAAGGCCGATGAGAAGGCACGAAAGAAGATGGAGAAGGAGAGAATGAAAGAAGAGAAGCTTATGGCCAAGGAGGAGGAGAAGCGCGAGAGCAAGGATATTAGGTTAATTGAAAAAGAGCTCAGGAGGGTTGAGAAAGAAGACGAGAGGGAGAGGAAGAAGGAACAAAAGGAGCTCAAGAAGAGCAGAAACAAGAGTGAAAAGTTTTTTAAGAGGGATAGGGAGCGCGTGCGCGGAAGAGAATCGAGTCCGGCGTTTGTCCAGGTTGGCAAACCTGAGCGTCGAGGATCTTCGTCGTTGTCCGAGCCTCATGGTTCACTCGAGGAAGGCGTCGTAGACTCTGTGCCCCTGGAGTCTGTGGTGGATGGCCCCGTGGAGTCTGAGTCGGAGCGACAAGAGCCTGAGTCGGCACCGCGAGATTCAGCCTCAGGACAAATGGGAGTCTGAATCTGCCCAGAATTCGCTAAAGGAAGGCGTTGCGAACTAACGTAAAACAAAAAATCCGTATTGCTATTGGTTTTGGATTGGGATTTGTTACTTACTATATGGCGTGTATGAGTTGGGGATAGTAAAACCGAAATTTTTTATAACATATAATATAAGGCTCTTTATACTGTTATTGGTCTGAATATTTGACCTAGTAGTAGATCCTTAGCAATAGGCATGGCCCGCGTGCAGCTTGGCAGGGGAGAATCGTCAGCTTGATACCCGGCATGCACGATGGCACGTCTTCTGTACTCCTTTTATTTACAGCTAACCATGAAGTTAAATATGTGTATGAGGATGAAGGTCACAATTATTTTTGGTCTTGAGCACTGAAGTGAACGGTTGTGCAATAACACAGTGCTGCCGCTCTTCTCAAATGTCAATGCTCGTAAGCGACTTGACATGTCGCGCGCATCCAGTATATCCCGGCGATCCAGTGAAAAATAATCGCCAATATTGTCCAAAAGCCACTCTCCTAGTCGTGGAAACTGCCCACTCTCTCAGCTGGCCTTCTGTTTGGATTGAAAAAAGGCAATTTTTTTTTAGTTTCGCTCTATATTCAACTTATTATAGGAAGCCAGCACTCGTACTTCCTGACCACTTCATCAAGTGAGCTAAGAAACAAAACAAGTAGTGGGAACCTAAGCCGAAACAAGAGGGAAGAATGAAGACGTCATCGTCGCAGATCGGAACGAGCCGCGTGCGGCTCTGATAGATACGTGCCATGAACACCCCGACCCCGCAGCCCGCGCAGGCTTGCAGGATTTGGAAAAGACGAGTTCCACAGCATCCCACTTGGATCTCAATTGTCGCAGGATATCTGTGCCTCATCCCTCGTCTTCACGGTTCCTGAATATCATGTCGACAAGGTGTGGGGATATCGTCACAGACCATTATCACAATGCTCCATGACAGCCTCCATGACAGCATCCACGACAAGCACCGCAACCCACCGTAAATTCTCTGTAAGCACGACCGTAGCTACAATCTTCTAGTTCTGTCGCGCTGAGAGGTCTCGCCTTGCTGAATAAATTTGCAGTTCTTGCAATTGTCCCTGATATTATTCCAAACAGTCCTTTTCAAGGATATCAAGGTACTGTGGAATATTGGGTGACTTCCCGTAGACTTTCGGCACAACCCAGACTCCAAAAATCACAAACTTAAATCTAGTTGTTTGTGTTGTCGCTTTGGTGAGAAAGGCAGTTTTGTGAAATTTGTGAGCTTAGCAAAATGGAGTATCGGGCTCTACGGGAAGTCACCCATTCAGTGAATGTTCAATTCTCCCTAGAGTTTCGAGAAATCAATCCAAAATAACACCTGAAATCTCTGAATTCTAAATCTTTTGGTAGTGTGGCTAATTGGCATTTTAATTTGCACGTTGACCATCTCGATAAAAAGAATATCAAATAGACGTAGCCGAAAACACAGTCAAAGGCATAATAAAAAGATTAAAAAGAATGGTGACAACCCTGGGATTCGAACCCAGGCCTCCGAAGAGATGAGAACCTTAATCTCACGCCTTAGACCAACTCGGCCAGATTGCCCTATATGTTACTACAGTTCTGAAGCACAAGTACTTAGAGATCAAACAAATCGAAAAATTTATTAAGCTAAGATAACTATTTAAAGATATTGAACTTCATATGTCACAAAAATCCCAATATGGTGCTTATGTCCTTTCAAGATAGCGACTGGTGTCCAGTTTTGACAAATGCATGCCGCTAATCTGAGATAAATCTGAATTCAGCCGCACACTAGAGCGTCATGCAGTCTCCAGATTCTCGAGTAAGCAAAAGTTATTTAAGAGAGGGAAAATAACCGAAAAAGAAGAAATTATGGCCGTGTCGGTTTATTTACTTGTTATGATGTTGTCGTATCTCACCTTGCACACGTACATCGAAACCGAATCACCTGGTAATCCTTCCAACTTTATCCATATATATACAACCAAAATCTGGACCCATATAGTGTGTACTGAACTTACAGTGAAATATGCAGCTTATAAATGAACCTAATATGCACCATATCTGTCCCAAAAGATCAAATGAAAATACATAGAACAAACGCTCATGCTCCGACGGAACTCTAAAACGGGATGAAAGACCTCGAAGATCAAGGAATAATTTATACACACTCAGAGAGCCATCACTCATTTATCATTCTCCGACCTCGATCCCTCGCGCGTGGAACCGTCCGGATTATCGCTGCTCAATCCATCTGGCAAATGGATCTGCGAAATCATGTACCCGCCATGCCTCTCCTTCTCCTGCGACACCTTGGAAGCGGGCAGCAAGTCAAATACGAGAATAATGCTGTAAAGACCATACCAGTATGCGAGCGTCCACTCGATTATGGCGCCGTTGTTCGCGTTGCCGACATTCAATATGGAGATGAACGCGACGGCGAGGCTGAGCGCGACGAGCAGCCAGATGAGCTTGAGGAGGTACGAAAACCGGAGCCAATGCACCTCGTAGTAGGTTCGACGGAGCATGACGAACTCGCAAAAGGAGCAAGCGGCGGAAAGTCCAATACCGACAACGAAAATTCCGAGATTGACGATATGCGCACGGTGGTGCCTGTAAGTATCAAGAATGGAGAGAAGGATAAGACCAATTTGGCCGATGACGGCGAAGGCGATGGCAACGCCAGATAGGACTTTCTCTGTTTTGTAATGGTTGGGCTCAAGACGGCGGGCATGGCGGAGGTAGCGCTCCGACATGAGGGAGAGGACGAAGAGCGTGCCTTGGGCGGCATCACAGGCGATGAAGACTGGTTTGACGCCCGAGGCGGCAATGTCGGAGATATAGGGGACATGAGTGTCGCCATCTTGGCCCGGGTAAATTTGATGCTAAAGAAGAGTTAACATTGCAAATGATGAAAAGACAGGAGACGGCATACCCCGTTACCAGCCCAGACACTCATAAGCGCAATGAGCATACCCCACCATATTAGCAGAGACGCGAGTGGCAGTAGCCAATACCAGCGAAACTTCTCCAGAACGGCGAGTCTGGGCAATTCCATTATATGCAAAGTTGAGATAATTTAATGCATAAGTACAGAAATGATTCAAGTGACTTTCAGGAGGCGATCTAGTTTTTGAAGTGTCGTTCTCGTCGTTGCCGTTACCCGAATGACATTCAGAACAAGGCCAGTCGTATGTGTGTCTAATTCTCAGGCTCTGCGTTTGGAATTCCTTCTCTCAGATCCTAAAGACAGTCAAATCATAAGAGCAAGCACCTAGGAGTGGCTTGATAGCATTTTATGCGTACGCACGGCGTCACCTCCCCCGGAATATAAATCGTTGTATTCTACCGGACACAGCCCCCTCCAAGTGTAAGCAATCCGAACTCTTGCCATGTCAGACTGGCAATTGAAGTTCTAGTTTGTCATCATTAGTCCGGATCTCCCCGGGACCGCATTCATTTCCGCAACGCCACAGCTAATTCCGAGACCAGATGTGGCCAGGCGAACGTCCCGGGCGACGCTTCCCTTGCGTAATCTGTGACGTCACTGGCTGCCGGGTAAGCGCAAGACAGGAGTACCCCTACCCCGAATTGACACAGTAGGGTTTTAACGTCACGAGACAAAAATGTCTCGGCGAGCTGTGCGGCGACGGGGAAAGGGGACCTGCATGACTTTTAATGCATTGACAGGGCGTTGAGCTAAAGAGGATAAGGCGACTGACTCTGTACAGGTTTGCTGGCCAGCCACAGATGTCGCCACATGAACATAATAAAATTTGGCACACTTAGCACGCTCTGAAACCGGTATTCGACAGAACATAGCGAGTACGACTCCCGTGCAACGCATTCTTTCATCTGTACTTCTTTCGTCTCGTTTACATATATTTCTTCGACGACTACGAACGACGTAGTGAAATGGAAGTTGACATCTGATTATTATTATGGCTCTGGAAACGATC
Source organism: Lipomyces lipofer (assembly GCA_003705915.2). Taxonomy (NCBI): domain Eukaryota; kingdom Fungi; phylum Ascomycota; class Lipomycetes; order Lipomycetales; family Lipomycetaceae; genus Lipomyces; species Lipomyces lipofer. The sequence goes on along the minus strand of PPJX02000035.1, from coordinate 60,507 downwards.
CAATCTTCAGCAAGTCATCCATCTAATCAAGAAGTAAAACCTGTATATTACACGTAACTCGTCTCCTGGCCGTTTAAGGAATGAACGTATGAGTAAGAAAAACTGTTAGGGTAGAGTTCTGAATACGGTACATAACTACGCGGTGTTGGTACATTTTCACGGAAATCGTACGAGGCGGCTACTGGGCGGCATGCATGACGAACGAATATGACACGCAGCGTTGCTTTTTGATCTACGTGGGTGGGTCCAGGGAACAGCCAGGATCGATCGTGACAGTCGCATTACTGTTCAGTTTAAACTACGTGAGAGGCTTGGAGGAAGATGTCAAAATCAGCCAGTGGCAGCCACCGTTTGTGCAGGGACTCGAGCTGATGTCACTTGCAAGGTACTGCCGAGGCCGATTGCAACGACGTGTTGATTACCTGCGACTCTTCCCTGGAGTTCCAGACGATTGAGAATCTTATAGGAGGCAAGAAAAAAATAAGTCACGTTGTCAGAGGTGCGTGGCAATTGAGTTTCCACGGCGTGCAGATCGTGATTACGGATCTTCCCCGCCCTCCTCCCCCCAAAAGACGCGCCTAACTTCAGCATCCGGACGGTTACAAAAACCACGAGTCGTAGGCGAGGGACGGGAGCCAAGCATGGTCGGGATCAAATTGTGTTGTGAGTTTTTAGATTAAACGGCGCAAGCTGTGTCAGAGACCGCAATAAAAGGCAATCACGCAGGATCGTGGTCACGCTGTACTCCACGTGTGGTGATTTCCCCTGATGGCTGACATTCTAGTTGATGCGTATATATACCCTGATTCCTCCTCTTCTATTTGCTTCTGTCTGTTGATTTATACAATTTACTGCATTATTGTTCACTGATTCATTACAATTCGACGGCACGTCAATCATTACCACAACGAAGTTCCAGCAATGTCGCGATCACCTCCCTCCTTGCCCGTCTCACCAACAACCGCCCCTTCAAAGCCAATCCCCATTCCCATCCCGCAAGGCACAAAGACCGCCCTCACCTACGGCGCAGCCATATCGCCTACCCAGATCCATCATCGCCGTGCATCCTTACCGTGCTGGCCCCCTCCGGCCACATGCTGCTCGCCTCCTGTGCACTCTGACCGGCGAGCCAGCACCACAGGTCTCTTCCCCACCTATGGTGCATCTCCCGAGCAGCACGGCACCGTCTTCTGGACGCACATGCAGTACCGAGCCGACAACCCGCTCGTCGGGTTCAGGATGGACTACAGCAATGGCCACGACGCGACGACAAGTCCGAACTACAAGCTCCACTCTCGTGATCCACTCCCGCTGTCGCCTCCTTCAAGCGCGAGGTCCACATCTCCAAGATCATCCGCCCAAAGCGGGAACGAATATGTCGTGTGCGACCATCACCATCACAGACGGCCGTCCGTCGCTGTGCGGTTTCTCCCTCCGGAGCAGACACTCGAGCAGCCGGCTAACATGGAGGAGCAGATGCGGATGCAGAGCCCGCGCTCGAGACGGATGTCCGGACGGTTTGCAAGACCGCCGTCGCCTACCGGGGAGCGCATTTTGAAAGGGGAAGTGTCGTTTTAACGACCTTATTAAATTCATATTCTTTGTATATATTTCAAAGTTGTGTTCATGATTTATGGTTTGGGTGTGGTTCATGTTTGGTATTTCATGTCATTTGTATACTGTTTACAGAGGTTTATACGCATTTTTTTATTTTCAGAGGAAAGGGATAACCAGGCGTTTTTGTGATGACTTTGGGGCTTCGCAGATTTACGGCGAATACTACAGCAAACAAGGGTACAGGAAAGAAGATCATTTTGTTCTAAGATTATGTGTTACTATTAGCTATTTTGCTTAGTGTTTTGTGTATCTTAATAATAGGCTAGAAATTCCAGCTTCCGAAGTGGTCGGATATAGTACGATCGTCCCACAGTATATAGACTTACCACACTTGACACTGGAGACTTTCTTAAGTCACTCACTTCCTTATTACCTTCAATAAGGAAGGCAACTGTTAGGATCTCCAATGGGGAACTATTATGTTCACGTGTTGGGATTTTTCATATCTCCAATTTGCCTGTCTATCCCTCCCTGACTCTAAATCGCTCGGTTCTTTGTTTCCTATGTGAACTTGAATTGGTGGGTTCGCTTCAACTTGTTTTCAATGTCAAACTTTGAACCTTGCTATTTCTCGAGACCAAAGCACTTTAGACTTATGACCCATGGCAATGACGGTACAGTAATATTCCCTACGGTAATACTCGACCTTGTCGCGATGTTATCAGATGAAGACGGACTCCCGGAATTTAGGCTATAACTTCTATTTTGTTACAGTTGCGTGTTTGCTACACTTCTTACAATTGTCTCAGGAACAGTCCGCATAACTTCAGATATTCAATCAAGGACGGAGATACGGGTATGTCCTCTTTCGTCAGGGCATGCCTGAGAGTTATCTCGTCTTTGTTAAATATGACCTCCCAGCTTATGGAGACATCAATTTGACGAAGACACGCTCGCTTGGAGCTTGGAGGCTCATCTAATGGAGCCCGCTCGTGGACGATGGAACTCGATATGGGTTTCTGCATCGCAACCCAATTGTCTGTCCTAACTCGTATTTCAGGGGCAAATCTAACATATCCACATGGAAGATATCTTCTACCGGCCATTAGTATGTTTGACGCGCTTTCTTTATCATCTTGATTCGTTCTAGTACAGGTTTATCGTAGGACTGGTGACGTTTCTACCACGCGCACAATCCAGTCAACGCTCGATGAAGTCCGTGATTCAGCCCAGTCGCACGGCACTTGTCCTCTACGATTACGTCGATGCAACTATTCTGTTGCCGTAGGCATACCTCTAGTGCTGCGCCGTCACAGATCTTGGATTCACAAGGGTTTACGACCACCACACGCTAGTGCTAGAAATCGGTTATTGCTCTGTCGTCCAGTCGTGTCAAATGTTTTCTCGCAAGTGTATAGCGGTGTGAGTCGTACATTGAGAATATTGTAATACAGTTGAGTTGCCCGTAACCAAGCTTTTCGCGAACTCCGAAATGCTATCGAGCCACTTGCGACCTTTGATGTCACACGACAATGCGCGCGTTTGTTGCGATAATATTCTTCATTTAATTTCGAGGTCGTTTCTTACAGTTATTTAGGTAACTGGAGTCCACAGCAATATGTTTGTCATCCTGCAGTACTATTAATAAAATAAATCTGTTAACACACTGGGAATAAAGTTGGAAAGTCACGAGGCGACCGATAACACTGGTGACCTACGCGCGTCAACCCCCAAGCAAAATAACTGCTTGCAACAACCCTAGCAACGCGCGGCTCAAACCAAACCGCCAAACTTCGCGTTTACATGGGCAAAACAGTCGTCCTCATGATTAGCACATATAAATTTGTCCATATTGCAGCACTTATTGCAGTAGTTTAACGAAGATAAATATCGCTGTACATCGATCAAATACAATACGGGCGATTCCATGGAATTTGGAGTACTGGCCTGAGGGCTTATCGCAAATTTGATGTCGACCCAACTGCGACGCGGGGCTAACTTTAGCCAAAGACAGAGGAGACCAGTCAAGAACTTCATTACAGACCATCAAGCATATGAATATGCCATCAGAATATGCTTTCTAACATATCTTACTGCACCTAGTCCCAATTCTCTACTACAGAATGGATATAGTGGCAGTTTAGTGGATGGCGCTGGATCGGAGATTTTACCGTCTGGCTTTTTGAGACACGTGAGGAAAGAGATTGTGCAGTATCCATATCGGTCGATACACTCCAACAGCTATGTTCAGAAGGCATTTCTATCCTTTAGTCACCAAGTCTCTATGAAAGAGACAAAGGAACTACTGAAATCGGAGCTGACGTTGTCTCGGCTCCTCGACACATTTCGGAAGTGTGCTCTGTCGAGTCCGCATGCCACCTTATCTCCCGACGTGCTGGAAGACTGTGCAGCGTCTTTTATAAGCTACCTAGAATATTGTCTCACACGAAGTGGGTATAATGACAAGCTTCCCAATTTGCGAAAGGCTTTGGCCGTTCTAAAGGAGAAGTACTCCAGCCACGAAAGTACCGCGGACATTCCTTTCGTGGCGTTTGTTGCCGGTATTTTTTCTCTATCGGAGGATACTGTGAGGAGCGACATTCTGGGACTTCGTGGTCAATTTTCGCAGAAGGTTGTTAACTTAAGAGCCTTCCTCTAGAATCTTACTAACTGAATGAAAGGATTACGTTGAGGATCTCAAGAAACTGTCAACTCAAATAGTTACGAATAGCGAGAAATCGAACCAGTTCGGATCCGAAGCTAATTATAAGCTCTGGAAGGAGCGCGAAGTGGATGCAATCAATCAGTTGATTTTAAGCATGGTCATGCAGAGTACCTCATTGGCTGCGACATCAAGAGGCACAGGTGGTGCCAACGCTGACCCGAACGTGGTAAGTTCATTTCAGTTAGCTTTTAAGGGAGGTACTTACAATTGGCATAGGACTCGACGTTCAAGTTTATCCCCGTTGATCCATCTTCGTATTATCGGCATTTATTAAGATTGTGTGTCGAGAAAGACCTGCCTCTGTTTGAGATAGCGATCTGCGGAGATCCTGAACTTGTTAATCCCATTTCATCTCGATATATTCAAATCTTGTCGAGCAAGTCTCGTGACTTTCTGAATACTCTATATTTCAGATGGCGCGTCAGAAAGTCATCACGAGAAGTGCTATTGCTGGACGTGTGCAAGGAGCTCTTTGCTAATGACAAAATGAGTCTATCCGCAATGACAAACGTCCTAAGGCTGATTGGCGCACAGAATCTTACTCGACATTCGGAGACTAACAGTCCGTGGACATTGGAAGATGTAAGGTTTGATGATTGGTCTCACGAGAAATTTTGCAAGCTAATCGTGTCCAGAAACTTTGCTATATCAATGGTCTCAAAGTTATCCATTCTAGTTTGTTGCGATTGCTTTATCAGCAAATTGGATCGATATGTGATCTTCGCGGTCCTCAAATCACGCCTACGCTGGCATCCATAGAGAAATATCTATATGAAGACGAACTCTTCCAGGAGACAGTGCCAGAGTTTGAAGAAAATATCAACTCGTTGCGTGAGAGAGTCAGAGTACGTTCAGATGCATATATACCGAGGCTCAAGCTGCTGGGACGCTAACTGTTCTTTTCGTCTAGAAAGTCTCGTACGATAGGTTCTTATCGGATCTCACAACTATTCGACAGAACCCCGATGGCCCCGATGTTTCCTCGTTGATCGTGGTTTTCAACAAGACCGTCATGTTGATCAATCGGATATATAAGAGATACACTCTTCCAGACAATGTCCAGGGCATTGACATATCGAGATGGAGCAAAGCATTATCAATCGGAGATTGGTTTGCCGAGCAGCTGTCAAGTATGGTTGGAACGTATACCAAGGAGATCTTCCGCGACATAAATGCAAGTATGGAGTCCGATAATACAGAGCTGGGAATCGATGATATATCTGAGTTGTATCACAAACTTTGTGAAATCCGGGAAATCTTCTCAAAATGCTCAGAGTATGATTTGGATGTGACTTCTTTCGAACTATGCGAATGTTGACGTTTCTATAGTAAGTCGTTCCCTTTCGACGTAGAGAAGGAGCTCTATGCATTTGTTCTTGCATGGTTTGAGACAAGGTCAAATATGGCCACGTCATGGGTAGATGCGAATCTCAAAGATGAAAAGGTTGTTCTTTCTGACTATTCTATTATGCGGATCATACTGACTCTCAGCAGTTTGTGCCCCTAAGCAACGAGCAACGTCACAGTGTATCTGTCACCGATCTTTATTCATCTTTCCATCAGCAAATATCACTTGTTCGCAATCTCCAATGGCAGAATGAGTATCATAGAGCTAAACTGTATACCTTATTAATGAGGGTAAGTACGGAGTATATCCTAGCAAAGCCATACCCTAACTGGAGTTGATGTGTTTTATCAGAGCATTTCCACCTCGATCAGACTATACCTGCATAGACTGCAGGAGAGTTTTGGCAGAGACGTTCTTACTCGTGTCGAAGAAGACCGGAAAGAAGAAAATTGGCTATCAACAGCGCGAAACATGGCAACCAAGGAAGCATTTCAGCCTTACAATTTTGCACCCGAGGTAAGTCTGTGCAATGCGTTTTCCGGAACTTTATAACTGAAAATGTGATTAGACTTGTGTAAAACTCAACAATGTTGAGTTCGCCAAAAACAAGATGGACGCCTTGGAGTCGTCCTTGGATGCGGAGACATTGGCATTGATTATCCAGGAGAACGAACCGAAAGCTACTCGTCGAAAACCTATTTCTAGCTATATATATACAATCGAGGTCGTGGAGGCCGAGAATCTGCAAGCTTGCGATATGAACGGATTTAGCGATCCTTATGTGGAGCTTATGGATCACAACAAAAAGAAACGGATCGCAAAGACGAGAACTATTCTGAAAGACCTTAATCCACGGTGGAATGAGAGCTTCGAGTATACGGTTACAAAAAGCTGCATCATAGTTGCCAGAGTATGGGATGAGGATCTGTTCGGAAAACATGACGAGTGCGGCAACTGCTCGTTTTCATTGAATCCGAATGAGCATAATGACTTTGTCCCAATGGTAAGGAAGAACTTGGCCACGTCTGTATCTAATCAATTCTAGACTAACTATTAATGTAGGAAAGGTGGCTTGACCTCAGACCGAAAGGGAGACTGAAAGTAATAATTAGCATGGAAGGAGAAAAGGATGACATTTTGTTTCACTTCGGTAAGGCTTTCAAGGAGGTCAAACGCGTTGAAGACTTTATGGTTCAATCTATTACGGAGAAGGTGAGCATCTTTGCTACTATAACTCCATTGCTATATCTGTCTGACATGGCTCAAGTTCCATGCTGTTATCCGGGAAATCCTGTCGTTGAGAACGCTCAAGAGCGTTAGTTCTCCGTCTGGGAAATTGGGATCAGTTTCTCGCTTCCTTGCAGGTGCTGGCTCTCAAGATCAAGTGAAGACAGAGGCCGAGATAGAGGATGCTTTGGACCCATTATTTGATTATTTAAACGAGAACTTTAAAACCCTGGCGCAGACATTGACTGAGACTATGAGGGTCACAATCATGATGGAGACTTGGAATGTGGTACTCGTCACTCTGGATCAACTGCTTCTTCCTCCGCTATCTGATAAGCCAACGAGGCAGAGACAGCTCTCTCCGAATGAAGTTGATATTATTATCGTCTGGTTGCATGTAAGAGATAAGTCTGTTCTTTGCTGGAGTTGGTCGACTAATGATAATATCTTAGACGCTGCGCAACTTTTTCTATCACGATGGCTATGGACCATCTTTGGATTCGCTCGAAGGCGCAGAACTTTACAAGGACATAGAGCAGACAAAGAAGTACTACGACTTCTCCGTTACTCAGCTTGAGGATGTTTATAACTCCATGTCAGTGGCTAATTTTGAGCGAATGAAGGCAAGAGAGAACTTACCTATCCCCCAATTGATGCGGCGCGCGAAGACAATAATGGCCCATAAAAATCTCGATACCATCATGGCGGAAAGAGCAAAGATTCGATTGGCGAGGCAAGGCGCCAATACTGAAGATATTATTTTGAGAATTTTGCGACTCAGAGGCCAGTATGGGCTATTGTCACGAATATTTGAACAGAGAAAGAAGCTAGCGGAGGAAATGACAATGAAGGCTATGCTTAGAACAATGGGTCGGGGGTTTAATCGAATGAGTTATATTCCGCCCTACAATTCGTCAAGCTGAAAGGTTCAAACGAGGAGCACGATGTGTGATACTCTTATAGGATGTGTAAGCGATGTACATTATCGAGGTAGTTAACTTGTCATACGACAAACCAGGATACCATATTTTGTGATGGTAATTGGTGAGAGCGATGTATAGAAGAAAGAAGACAAAACCATAAGTGCCTTCCCTCATTGTATGCACTATATGAGCACCATCAAGATATACACTGTATATACAGGCCATCTAAACGCGTCGTAGCCTATGACATTGACTACTTGTAATAGGTACCATCGTCCACTCTCGCCTAAATTCGAAGTAAGTCGTCATGCTTAACATAGGAATGTGCATTCGAAAAGACTACATACCGAGACGATATCTTGATTATCCTCAGATCCACCCAGCTCGATAAACAGGCCATTCGGGTACACTCTTGGTGCCGCTGGCCTCTCCGGAACGTAATACGAACACACGAGACCGCCAGTAGCAACTGTCAGGAAGAAATAAAGTATGTATCGTCCAGCTGTGCCATTGGAGACATAATCGTGAATATCAGGGGACCACATGTTCAACATATCGTCATCTTCGTGTAACTAAATCGCCGTTTAAGATACTGCTACAGATCGCAAATATTACAGCTCAAGCACTCAACGCATGCCAAAACTCACCGGCTCATTGAAGTTGCGTCGCAATTGCTGGTCGTCGTACTTCACGTAAGGATCTCTCATCTGATTGCTGACATATGGGTAGTCTGGGTAATCTCCAACCTGCAAAGTGGAAGCACAACAATTAGAACTAAATGACACCATATCAAATCAGTGAACAATAGTTTACCAGTCTCTCATCCGATTCGGTAGTCTCAGTCGCGTAAGTGGCCCGCGACTGTTGTCGAGGGACACTCGAGACTGTGGAAGAAGCCAGCATCCTCGATGCAACGGGACGTCTCATTATCTGCGAAGCCCGTAACATTATCCGTGACGTAAACATTGTATATATATGTCGACGATACAAGCGCAAGCTGATAACTGATGTCGTGAAACCACACAATTAGATATGAGTCTCTAAATTTGCTCGTGAATCTCAACGCTTACTAGAATGCTGGTGATTGGTCACAGTGCGAGACCATAACGCTATCCAGTTAGGCTAGCTTAGTTTGTACTAGCGCGCAACGCCCGCGGCGAAATGTTGGAATAGCAGCTGGTTCATCTTCACCTGCCAGAGGGATCCTTTGTATGCTGCAACGCTCCACTTCGTTTTCACATTTTCATACTTAAAAATATCGAGAAGTTGCTGAAATTTTGTGTGTTAATTCTACTCGATACTGCGCATATTTTGATGTGTTGAACATCTGGATTCCTTAGTCTGAGGTCTTTAATTCACGAATGGCGCCTTCTAGAGTCACTAGAAGTGTTGCTGCTGGTGTAAGACCTTCCCCATCCAATCATAACCAAAAACAACGTCGGTTTTTATTTTTTACATTACTGCATATTGAGAGTGACTTCTAATTTTTTTAGATGGTGATATAGATCAGAGCGGTTTGAAATCGGGGCCTGGTGGCGATAAGTCTCCGGTTACAAATACTGGACGCCTCTTACGGAACACGGCGAGCAGATCAACTGTAACTACAACACCAAATGCTCTTGCCGAGAGATCAACGTCCCGGCCAAATCATTCGTCTGAAAGGTCATCCGCAAAACATAGTCTGCGCAGTTCTTCGGCTGCACAAGACAAGGCGGAGCATTCGCCAAAGCGCCAACGGACCTTAAGAAATGGCAGAGGAGCATCTAACGGTGACGGGAAATTCGGGAAGAGAGAGATCGCTATGCAACAGAATGCACACGAAGGATGTACTAGCAGTAGCGATACGGAGATCTCGACGCCGAAGATTAAGATCAAATATGGTATTCCAAAGCCTATTGTTGCGCAGCCGGCTCATATTCCATTGGCGCCATCTCACAAGTCGCTTGATGAATATCTACAGTCATTTCGGTCACTCGATAATGACGATGTTAGTGAGGAAGTGTTCGATCGCCGTGTAGAGGAGGAAGCGAATCTTAGACTTACTATCGATGATGCAATAACGAAGGGAAAGCTGTCTGATCTAGATTCGGCACCGTCAATATCACAGAATGCCATAAAACGGCCCTTTGATCCTCCCCGACTGCATTCTCACAAGGATTATCTCCTTTCTCAGGCCATCCATTTATCGAAATTAGCAGTCGATGAAAGGCGAAATCATATATCGAAAGCTAAACGAATTGCATCAATGATTCAGTTGCATTTTAAGAGATTGTCTGGTGCCGACGAGAAGGAACGGAAATTAGAAGAAAAGAGGATACGACAATTAGCTAAGAGAACTGCATTGGAAGTGAAACGGAAATGGAGATTAGCTGAGAAGGTATGGTTTTCTCTTTGATTAGGTCGATTAAATCGCTCTTTTTTAATTGTATTCTAATCGCTTTTAGGTTGTTCGGCAAAACTTGGCACGGCGCATTCAAGAGCAGCAGAGATTGGCTGGTAAAGAGCAACTTAACTCTATACTCAATCATTCTACTCAACTCCTCGAAGCCAGAAAAGATCAACTATTGTCTAAGGCATCTAATGATGAAGATGATAACTCCATTTTCGACGAAAGCGATTCTGATGTCATCTTGGATTCTGAGCTTGACACTACAAGTGTGGAAGACTCGGATGAGGAGGATGAAGAGCGTTCGGAAGACTCGGAAGATTTGTCTGATCATGGAGATGAAGAACGAGAAGGTCCAGGTCCAGAAGTAATTAATGGTGATAATTCACTGTACGATTCACTACAGAGCCGAGACTTGACCGAACTACATAAAGCAAGCCCTAAATTGCTGGAGTCTGCGAAGCTTTCTAAGGCAGCTGATGAAGACGTTGCGAGGGCAACTAAAGATGCTAGCATCAGCAGTGGTGGCATGAACGGAGTTGTGGATGCTGGTGTGGATGCTGGTGATAAAGAGAACTTCGTATCGAAGGAAAATTGCGAGTCTCGGTCTATTATGAGCGATTGGAGACCTTCTACTCCACAATCGGGACCTAAGACAACTGTCCCGTTCCTGCTTCGTGGTACGCTACGTGAATACCAGCATTTGGGTCTAGATTGGTTGGCGGGACTGTACAACAGTGAAACCAATGGCATTTTAGCGGACGAAATGGGACTGGGGTAAGTCGAGGTTGTATCAGCTACTAAATGGTGATGCTTACGATTACTAGGAAAACAATACAGACGATCTCCCTTCTTTCGTACCTTGCTTGCGAGAAGCAGATCTGGGGTCCTCATTTAATTGTTGTTCCTACGAGTGTGATGCTCAATTGGGAAATGGAATTCAAACGATTCGCACCTGGTTTTAGGATTCTAACGTATTATGGCAATCCAACTCAAAGAAAAGAGAAGCGCAAAGGATGGAACAATGACGACTCCTGGGATGTCTGCATTACTTCATATCAGCTGGTCATTCACGATCAGAACGCATTTCGACGGAAACAATGGCAGTATATGATCTTAGACGAGGCTCATAACATCAAAAATTTTCGATCTCAGCGGTGGCAAGCTTTGCTGAACTTTAAGGCAAGCAGACGATTACTATTGACGGGCACGCCTCTTCAGAATAATTTAGTTGAGTTATGGTCACTGCTCTATTTTCTGATGCCATCCTCCAAGGAGTCATCATCAGTAATGGCAAATGGCTTTGCTAGCCTATCCGATTTCCAGGAATGGTTTTCGCATCCAGTTGATAAAATGATTGAAGGGAACTATTCGAAGAACGACGCCGACGCTCGCGGCACTATCTCAAAACTACACCAAGTTCTGCGGCCCTACTTACTTCGTCGTCTTAAAGCCGATGTCGAGAAGCAAATGCCGGCGAAGTATGAACATATTGTGTACTGCAAACTCTCGAAGCGTCAGAGATACCTATACGACGACTTTATGTCTCGAGCGCAAACAAAAGAGACATTAGCCTCTGGAAATTTCTTGAGTATCATAAACTGCTTGATGCAATTACGAAAGGTCTGCAATCATCCAGACTTGTTCGAAGTACGACCTATCGTTACATCTTTCGCCATGGAGCGGTCTGCGATTTCAAACTACGAGATCAAGGAGTTTCTTATTCGAAAACGACTCCTAGCGGCGGCTAATGATTGTCATGTTGACTTGGAGTTTTTGAATCTTGTTCCTGCGAAGAATGAGTGTATCTCGACTGTCGAATCAGGCATTCTGAAGTTGCTTTCTGCCAGCGAATTGATAGAACGGGATCTACAACTCCTGCAAGCGTCAGTTGATGAGCAGTTTTCCGTTGATTTCAACTCCGTTAATGGATACAAGAAGTCGAGGCTCTATTTGCAGAAGCTAAAGAATATTGATCGTATTCGCCATCAGCTATATCTCAATCGTTTTCGATGTGATCGTTCTCCGTGCTATGCAAAGAATCTTATCGAGGCCTGTCTAGTCAGTGTTCCAAGGACGAGGAGAGATTTATGGTTGCAGTCTCTTCCTTGCGATCGAATGGTCATGTCGGTTCGCGAGCGTGCAGAAGAAATGAGTGATGCGATAGAGCATTTTGCGTTCGTTACACCCAACGTGGTGGCCCTGGATATGCCACAGCTTGTTTTCTCCGGTATTCCATCCGATTCATTCTCGAGCTTACGACAGACGATAGACAATCCAATGCATCAAGCTCAGGTTAAATTGTCGATTGCATTTCCAGACAAAAGGTTGCTACAATACGATTGTGGAAAATTACAGAAACTGGCTGTGCTTTTACGTGAGCTTCAATCTGGTGGTCATAGAGCACTGATATTTACGCAAATGACTCGGGTGCTGGATATATTAGAGCAGTTCTTGAATATCCACGGATATCGGTATATGCGACTGGATGGTGCTACCAAAATCGAGCAGAGGCAGATTATGACAGAGAGATTTAACACGGATCCCAAGGTTTTGGTCTTCATCCTTTCGACTCGTTCCGGTGGCTTGGGAATTAATCTTACTGGTGCTGATACTGTCATTTTCTACGACTCAGACTGGAATCCGTCAATGGATAAGCAGTGTCAGGATCGTTGTCATCGAATTGGACAGACTCGAGATGTCCATATCTATAGATTTGTCTCTGAGTACACCATTGAGTCTAATATTTTACGAAAAGCAAATCAGAAGCGCATGCTGGACGACATAGTCATTCAAGAAGGCGATTTCACGACGGATTATTTTTCAAAATTTACTTTAAGTGATATGTTAGGGACAGAGAGCGCTGAGGGGCCGACCTCGACTGTACTGGACCAGCAGGTCCGAAAACTTAGAGGCGGCCTTGAGAAAACTCTCGCTCAAGCTGAGGACGAAGATGATGCGAATGCTGCCAGAGTTGCCCTAAGAGAAACTCGCGTGGACGCGGATGACTTCTACGAACAGGACGCTAATGCAGGAGCAGATCAAGATCGTTCAGACTATACGCCATTGCAAAATAATTCTGCGGTATCTAGCAATGCGGCAACGCCGTTAGCGCTGCCAAGAAGTGGCGTTGATTTTGTAGAAGATGCGAGTGTTGATGGAATCGAGGATGCCGAAATTGGCGAGGACAACTACGAAGATGATGAGGTTGGAAATGTCGATAACTATATGATACGATTTATAGAACAGGGCTACTATTGGAGCTAATGACAAATATGTATATTTTTTGTGTTAAGGACGATTCAATTTACGGAGTTTTCGGAGTTTTCAAATTATTTTACTATTATTACCGGTGTGAACTTCGAAGCGGAGACATGATGGTTGACGGTCGTTTTGTCATTGTACTATATATATATTGATAACTCGATTTTTGTATATTGTATTCGTATATACTGCAACGGATCTGTGTAAGATAGTTATTATTAGTGTGGTACGTTTTATCATTCAACGTTTTTCCGCTGTTGCTTAAGTTTTCACGAACTTACGTCACCCCTTCTCGATGACTAGCGCGATGGTCACGTGAGAAAATAAATGACGTCATGAAATTGATTCTCATCGTGGGGATCTGGCCGTCGACATCCTCCTCTGCGACACCAACGGCCGCGTAGTTAGATCACGTCACATATGGCAGACCACATGTGATTTGCAACGGATTACATCGTGAAAACGATTTTGTTGCCATTTTGATTGTAATATGAAGCCAAAGCGAGTATGTAGATGAATGCTGCGGGATGATCTGCAGAATCGCAGCGCCAGCTTCCGCATGACGTTCCAATTTCTTTTGAGATTTAAACTCAGATTTTAGGCTGATCGCGGACCGTGATCCTTGCGTAGTGTTTCCGTGTGTAATTGCACGATATAAAGGGAGCGCCCTACCCCGCTTCACTGTCAGTTACAACCATCTTGTGGTTCGCAGTACTTACTCTTGAACTGACAATCGCCAACTTGCATTCCCTTATAATTTAAAAATAAAGTATACTGTTGGAACAATGATGAATCATGTAATGTCATTACATCAAAGAACATTTTAGAATGGAGGAAAAGCTAACAGGCGTGCCACTACTCAGGTTTCCAAAGTAATATATAAGGGCGATTCCGCAGACTTCCTTGTCGTCTTGCAATCTCCAGATGATTATCGTCGTTATAAAAAAGATCCGTCAGTTCCTCTAGTGGATGTGTTAGACTCTTTCAAAGTGTTCACTTCCGGCAAATCAGGTGCACAGGGTTTGTTGGATGAAGCCTCCCATGCAATGATAGAGAACGAATTCGGAACCAAAAATTCTGACGAGGCGATCGCTCAGATTCTTAAGCATGGCAGCTTTCAGGAACAGAAGTATGTAGACAGATCATACGACTCGACAAATGATACCATGGGTGCAAGAGTTGCTCACTAGTCGGATTGAAAGATAATTGCTACATATCTTTATTCCAATACATCAACGTGATGCCTATTATTAAGCGCTATGTGAGTCATATCAGAATGCTGCAATGTGATGTTGGAATTAGCGATAATAGGATATGGTCGTTATGGAGTGATATTAAAGTATGTCAACTTAGTTATGCAAATTGTATTTACTCCAGAATCTCGATTGAACCGTAATCGCCAAACTAAGATTAAAGGCAAATCACCAATAGACCTGTCAACAGAGCTTCGTTCCATCGTGCGGGTAGCTTAAAGATATTGGAACCAAGGGTATAGATGCCTCTTTCCTCATTCCTAACACACACCCGTTATCAAATAATTAGCGCCTACCCTTTTTAAAACTAATAGCCTTCTCTCGTAAACATAGAGGATAGACGATGATTGACTGAGCTAATTCTGTTGCTTATCCTCCTCACTGGCTCAAGTTGCGAAATGTTCATAGACGCCACCGACCCCCCTGATACTGGCTGTCTGCTCTTTTTGTAAATAAGCTGCTCAGACGGATGGACAAGAGTTACCTTCTTTGACGCTTTAATCTTTTCATAAGCACTCTTGTCACCAGAAATATCCCTCTCTTCGCTTATCTCGTCACCATCATCTAAATCTTTAAACTTCTCTGAATTGTTTCCGACATCCGTTTCTTGCGCAGGTGTTGCAATTACGCATTGCATGTTGCGCGATGATCGCCTCATCAGGAAGCCGCTTTTGAAATTACCAACGCCTGATATCCTTCTGACAAGACGTCGAGTCCGCGATGTGGATAACACAGAACGCGAAGTTGAGAGTGTAGGCGCAAGGGGCAACTCTTCACGAGACCATATGAACCCGATCATATGCTCAGCGAGAACTCTATCCGTGCGTTTCACATTCAGTTGAAACTGTTTCGGTCCACCATTAAACGAAAGCCTGTTGGGAATAGCTGCCAATGTTTCGGGCGTAACTGGTCCTATAGTCGCAAGAAGCTGATATTGGGCATTGTTAAACAATGACGCTGCACGTCGAAAAGTTCGGTCAGGTGAAGTAACAATGGAGGGAGGCGAGAAGTCGTGGTACATAGAAAGTGCAGACGCTGCTGTATTCGGACCCACCGGCGACGCATCAAGTTTGCTCGAATTAATGACAGAAGTGGCAGAAACTGGAGAATAGGTCACAGAAACAGAATCCTCAGTGTTAACAGCGAAATGGTTGATGACAATCTGAACAGGCTCTTTCGAACACGTGATATTTGACGGCTTCAACAGTTCAGTGTGATAAGATACCCTTCGAGGCGACCTCATTGTTGCAGGAGCGACATTCGAGCCGCGAAAAGGATTAGTGACCCATAATGGCCTGATGCTGTTCGGAACCAATACGGTTGGGCCTGCTCCTCTTGCGAATTGCATGGACGCCTGAAAGTTCCACCCATACTCCTCGTCGCCATTATTGAAACAAATTTGAGTCGATATGTAATCCCACCATACGTCTTTTTCTGATATTGATATCGCTGTTAGGAGAATCTCATATAGTGCGAAGTCATGCTCAAAATACAATTTCCACGAAGTTGGCGAGGTTGTCTGCATGCCGATCTTGTTATCTGTCGGCTGTAAGCATACGCAGCAGAGGGAGATCATAAACTTTACGACATATCGATCGTTCTTCTGAGGAATAGCAAGGACGAGGTACGACTTGAACAGAAAGCAGCCCATATAATGCGATCGAGAACTGCTATCTTTACTCATCCATGCTACATGAAGTGCCCCACATAAGGATGCTCGTCCGAGATACTGAGCCTCAAACCCTAGCTATTATAATGTTAATCAAAATGTCATCATTACTCTAATGACGAGCAAACGTCCACACTCACTTGATTCTCGAACACGAGCCTTTTCCACAACTCAAACGAATTTTTCCGGTTTCGCTGGTTCGCTTGCTCATCATTTAGCTTAGCTAGACCAGTCTTGATAGTGATGAGTGCTGACTGGAGCATATGGCTTGCTTCAAGACTGTCATCCGGCAGTGTGAGACGGCAAAGGTCTTCGATCAACAGACGATATCGCATGATCCTATTGATTGGCTAGAAATATGTCAATCGCAAAAAAACTACTATGAATAACGGATAAGGAGTTTCTCACATTTATTGCCAGGGATTCAAAGGAAAGATCTCTGCGGCTGTCTGCTGACTGAGTGGCTGAAGCCATATTTTCGCATCCCTATATCATTGCTATTAACAGACAAGACATATGCGTAGTTGGCTAGCGAGTGGCTACCTTTCCCCAATTGCGTTGAGACTCTGTGAGTGAGTCACGGTATCCTTTCAGAATCTCAATGACATTATCATAGTTAAGGCAGTATTGCTGGTGGATCAATAGATCGGAGACCTACTTCTCGTAAGATTTTTCCGATATATAGCAGAGCACTGCCTACCTTCTTCTGAATGAGTTGTGCAATTGTCCTAACCACAATAGGTGATAATACAGATACATATGGCCTAGTCCATTCCGTTTCAGGCTTGCTTATTACACGAACCCCTTCAAATGCCGAAATAATGTCTAGTCCAAACGCGGATCCTTCCTGATCCCTGACAAGCCGTGGAAGAGTCAGCGGAAAGAGGGTATGATACGCGGAGCTAGGAGCGTACAATGTCGGATACGCGGCGTACAATGATGAGAGTATCTCCTGGTGGAACTCAACAAGAGCAGTTGCACTATCCCGGATATCGGCAGAAACATCAATAGCCAGCTTCCCGCACGATTCCAAAGTTGAGAAATACATCTAACACCAGTCAGCACTGAGCAAAACACCATGAGCAAATGCCATGGCTCAAACAACGTAATACCAACATTAACCAGAAGCCTCAATCCACTCAAATGCGATTCTTCCGTCCTAATAAACTCTTCGATACACATCCTACGCCGCTGAGCACGAAGAGCGGCCGTGGACAGAATATCGATGTCAACTTCACCTTGAAATGTACTGGTCAAAGACGGAAGCGACCCGATGTCTGAATTCACTTGGCGGATAATATGCATGTTGGAGATACTACTAGTCGTTGATGAATTTTCTGCTATGCCTCCATTCATGCCGGCCTCTGTCTTAGTCACAGACGCTATATGTGAATTTGTCTCAGAATACGCCTCTGCTCCGTCGTCTGAGTCCTGCGAAGAATAGTCTACAGTTATTGCGACACCAGATACTTCGCTTTCGGTGAACTTCGAATATGGTGGTAACCCATTGGAGGAATTTGGAACACACTCACAGGAGGAGTCCACCGTACCAACTGAACTAAACTCTGGACTTGAATCTGGCGATCCTTCGGACGAAGATGAGATTGCACCTTCGCGCTTGCAATGTATGAAGGTGGTACTATCACCCTGAAGAAATCCGGTATCCAGGCAGTTGACGGCAAGACCCGCTGTAGATGAAAAAGTATCAGGTCTGCGACTGCATTCCTCGTCATAGCTTTGCTCATTTGGTCCACACTTCGAACCACTTTCGGACTTGCAATGCGCAACTGTGCTCGATTCTGGACCCTCTTCAGACCTCAGTTCGATGGCGTTGGCCCTTGAGCGGTCAGTCGCTTCGTCGTTGTGCCCTTCTTTACTGAGTCTGCCCGAAATTCGAATACGCAAATCCTAGTATAATTTAATTAGTGCCGACCTGACTACATAGGTCTGAAACCTTCAAATACCTCTGGCGGTGGTTGCGACACCTTGTGTGGCGCAAAGTCGTCATGCTCAAGCTGTTTATTACTTGACATATTCCTTGATGACTTTGCAGTCGCGTCCTCAGTATTCGTAACCGTCGCCAGTGACGCTTGCACGAGTGAATGTACAACACTCGTAGACACTCGATCCGTCGAGTAGCTGATTTCAATTATGTCCCTCGCATTAATTGACTGCCCACTGATAGATTCCCTGATCTCAGAGTCCGCTATGAAAGACTCATTCACCAACGGCTCCAAAGTATCTCTGTTCATAACAGCAAAGATATTGAGGTACACTTCGAGTCGTATTTCTTAAAGATATGAGCGGTAAAGAGGAACTAGTATTATTCGTTGTATAATTGCGCTGGCACATAGCGGCCGTCAGATTCTTAATCAAGCAGAGTGCATATGGATTTTGTGATGATTCCTGGCAAATGGTCTAGTTTAAAATTATACACAGGTACCGAAAACTACCAAAAACTGCCATAAGTTAAAGTCTGCTATAGTACAGAAATTTTTACTGTCTACTGAGTGACTTCACCTGCGTTGAATTCACTTAACCAGGACTCTCCGACCTTTTGAGCTTTTGCTCGCTCCACGAACCTCCTCCGCTTTTCCCTCCTTTCAGACCATTTCCGACGGACATCTTTACTCCTTGTCAACATCTTCTCTGTCTCCGCACGCATATTCTTTAATTCCTCAATTTCTTGGGTTCGGATGCTCTCATCTTTGTTGAAATTGTAGAAACCAACACCCTTCGTTCTAACCTCCTTGGATGCATCGTAATGCACTGCTAATTCTGCACTTTCATCTCGCTCCAGAATCTCCTTCATAGCCTCATCATTTCCATGAAATGCATTATATTGAATGATGTCTCCATAAATAAGCTTCTCGGGTCTGCTTGCCTTCGCCGCTTCGGCTGCATCCTCGTCATTATCAAGTACGCTGGGTAACAAGTATCTGGAGATCATTCTTGTCCTTCCAAATTCGTCTGTGTACTCCACTGCTTCATCCTCGTCGTCGCTTCCTCCAAGACTGGCGCCGTCGTCGTCGTCATCAGAAGAATGTATAGATATAATGTCGACATCCAAGGCGCTTTCTGACTTGTTTATTTCCGCAGAATAGCCCTTTTTCAAAGCCTCATACTGCTTTGCCTTCCTCTTCAACGCAGCTTGCACGTTATCTTCAGATTCCCGCTGCCTCTCATTCGCGGTAATAGTAAGATCTCGCGCATTTCTAGCTTCGACGCCCTTATTCGATGGCTGGACTTTCCAGGCCGCCTTCGGGCCAACACGAGGCGTAGCCACGGAAGATGTGGAGCTGTGCTTTGTCCGACCGATAACCTTCTCGCGATCAAAAGTCTCCCGTAATATTGTTAGTTCATTGGCGAGACCGAGAGCGGAGGAAGACGAGACATTGATTGCCTTCTTTGGTTTCGGCTGCGACTTCGAAGAACGGTCTATTGGTGGCTTATAGAGAGACATTTTACTCTATTCAAGGGTATGGCCGGATCGATAAAAGCAGATTCGATGCCTCTGCAATTAATATGACCTAGCGTCGCTTCGAATTTACCATATCACACGTCGGTAAATCAATCAAAAAGCTTCTGGTTAAAAACCTCTTCGTAGTACCGTTTATACAGTTGAGCGCCTAGAGTAATACTTCCAGCATGACTCACAGAAGCTGTTACGTAATTCCTTGAATTGTAAATGAAAACTGAATTCGTTCTAAACTACAGGTATTCAATCCTGAATGTAGCGAGACCATGCACGTGATGTGCCACCCAAACCTAGATCGATCAAGGAACTAGAGTTTCAATATAAGGTTAATGATCACATTTCGACTTCACTTTACATTAGATACTTATCGAATGATACTCGCTGAAGTTCTGTAGCTATCGAATCTCGGTCTGCATCTAAAGTCAAAGTATGGTAAACAATAGGAATCCTTAACTAGGATGAAAGCTGGAACTAGTAAACTGAATGATATCGAGCAACCACTCAAATCAGCTAATCAAAGGAAGAAGATATGCTTTGTCAAAGATGGAGAGAAGACTTTAACTGTCGATTATGACACTGGCTCAGAGTCCTATTTGTCAGCCGATAATTCAGACTCAAATCGGTCGTCCATTACTACCGAAGAAAAGCACAATGTTTCACAACTGTATGACCGATGTGCGAAGCTGGGATCGTCGTATACGCCATTTTTCGAGTTTGATTCGGACTGTGTTAATTCAGGATTTCCCATCTACCTTCATATCGGCACGAAAGTTTTCTTTTTAGAGGGACCGTTTAAATCGAAAAAGGAGGCTAAGCAAGCCGTCGCTAAACTTGGCTTTGATTACGTCTCGAGTGATGTTACAGACAAAGATGATGACCAGACAAGCTGGATGAAATATCTTGCAGGTATGCTGGACGTCGTGCGTTTGCTGTTCTTTCAAGGTAACTAATTTATGATAAATTCAGAAATGTGCATTTTAAAGGGTTGGCAATTGGAACCGAAGTACTATAGTCATGGTTCAAGATCATACTCGTGTGTCCTGCGAGTCATGGGAAAGGAATACGGAGACCGATCAGTGGCTTACTCATCGAAGAGGAGAGCAAGAAACCAAGCGGCTAAATGTGCTTTGGAGTATCTCTGTACCGATGCGGTACCCAATTTGATTGTTGAAAGTGAGAATGAAAGCGGGACATCACTCGGTGCTGAGAATGTAAAACGTTCCATTCCGGAAATTGCTGCAACAGTTAATCATCCTACCACTGGAAAGTCAAGTCACGAACCGCCGCCAGCACCGGTGCCTTTATTGAGTGTTGTGAATGCTCAAGCTCAAGGAGCTGACATAGCTCTCGCCAATGATACTTTCATTATGAGAGTACATGGTATATTTTCTATTCTGTCTACTTGTCTTAATATATGCTAATATAGTTACTTAGCTCTATGCGACTCGCTTCGAATAAATCGACCGGCTTTTAAATACAACAAAGTTGCGGGATGTGACTCTTGGTACGACGCGGAAGCTATATTGGATAATCAAATATTCCGGGTACGAAATATTTTTGGAAAGAAAGTAGCTCGAGATAAGTTGTCAGAGAAGATGTTTTCATATTTGAAAAATTTGAATGCGCGAGAAGAGCTGAGTTATCCAGGCTGAAGACTCTCATTGGCGACTGAGTGGATGAAGCTGAAGAAGGCTGCGTGGGGAATAAAATAACAGATGATGTACTGTCTATGCGAAATCGAGGGCCTTGAAGCTAGAAACACTGCAAACCATTACAAAGTAAAAAAACTAATTTTTCTGAATTATAAGAATGTGCACATACAGAAAATTTCAGTTTTTCACGGTTCCCGATCTCATGTTACCTCTGTCGTCAAAGGTTAGGGTACTACTGTAGTGGTAAACTGCCAGCAATGCGCATAACTTTCTACGCCGAAGATGCCTTGTGAATCACAGTTCCGCCAGCGCTATCATATTGCAGTATAAATAGTATTTAGTGCCATCAATCGCTCAAACTATGGCTGCTGAATTTGAACCCTTAACATCTACCCTACGTCCAGGTGGGTATATTTCTATGCTGCTCTGCTAGAGTACGGTCACTAACACAATCTCAACGCAAGCCACGAATGCCATCATCACCGTCCGCGTCATCAAGTCCTTCGAATACCGGACGGAGAGAAATCTGATCCTAAAAGACATTGACCTGACGAAAACAACAGTGGCAGATTTGCTGGCATTGGCGCAAAAAAGTATTTACCTACGAGTTCCGGTCGGATGCAAGCCGTGTTTTCTTGTTCTAATTGCGCCCTTCACAGATATTGAGATGCTGTCTGCATATCGGCCATTTCGAAATGTCGAGTACGGTAAGCTGAGTTAATTAAAGCCGGAAGCGGAATGAATTCTTACAATACCTTAGATACGTTGAAAATCTACACTAAGGCACACGGTTCGAAGGTTTGTCCCTTCATTTTCAATCCTTACGACTATTGAAGGTATTGTGATGTGCTCACAATGGTTTGCGGTAGACAACGAATCTCATAGTGAATCTCAATCACAATGAATGGATATTAGCAGACCACAGCAAAACCCTGGAGGAATGCGGAGTTGGTTAGCGTGAACAGTATTTCTTAATTCATTGTCTGGGTCGAGTGACTAACCACCTTCAAATTACCGTAGAGAACGAAACCGAATTATCTCTCTTCAACCGTGATGCGTTCGAGAAATATAAAGAGGATCCTGTCGAGAGATGGTAGTTTTGTTTGAAGTTCGCTGTTTGACGCATTGGGCTTCAATAATACAGCTTCCAATCACCTCCAGACTTTTCGAGAAGGTACTTCTTGCAGATGTCATAGTACTCACAATGCATTTTGCTAGTTGGCGTTAGTTTCCTTCAAATAAGAATCGGTTCAGTACACATTCGCATTTCATGTACAATTGGGGGTTAGGGCTTAAAGTGACGTGCGTCTCATACTATGCGGACATGATGTAATCTACCATGTAAATAGTATGCTGCGATCTGCCTACCGCTCTGTATTAATCTCACCGATATGAAGCCATGCACAGATAGTTTTGTGACACGCTTATCTTGCGACACGGAAATTGGGTACGAGCCAATATTAAAAGGGAAGTTTAAGATACTGCTTAGCCCTAACCCAATGAATCCCCCTTCCCCTGATTGTCTACTTGGTCTTGGCTCCGTTTCAAGAATTGTCACCGTACAGTACTGAGCATTATTGACTAATAACAGCCCAGGTGACGTCAAACTAATCTGCGACGCTAACAATTAATGTGCGTGAATAGGATATTGATAAGCCCGAAGAAACTACTAGCTGGACCATCTATTCAAGTTTATGAATACTAGATCCTATGCATAACACAGAACCATACTAGCTACATATATACAGAAAAGCAAACATTTGCGGCGGAATCTAAACGCTCTAACTACCACAAATGACCATAACGATCGTGATACCGTAACATCATGACTCATAAATATCACATAATACATGATTTATGAGCAGGAGCAGCATAACTTCCACAAAACAATTTGTAGCCAGACAATACAGAAACTTACATGACGGGTAACCAGTACATCAAAATATCATACCTTAGCGGAAACTAGCTTAAACCTCCCTTTGACAAACATACATCATATGACCCACGAGCGACTTGCTGATCTAGATTTCAACTAATATGTGGGCACGTCGCCTGTACAAATTGGGCAGTACCAGGCCCCAGTAACTCGAGATCGACGATTCAAATTGACGCAGCCCATATGAAGCCAGCACGCACAAGCATCACTGGGAGTGTCGTTAATGATAAACCTCCATGACAGCCAAAATGGTTAGTTGTGACTTACCATTGGATCATAGGCTCGCCATACCACTCCCTAGTACCACACACACATCTGGTGGCCCCATCTTTATCTTGCATTTCTTCCAGCTCTTGCTTCGACTTGCCGGATCTCTTAGGTGGACGTCCACGCTTGCGCTTGTGAGGTTCTTGGGACGCAGACTCCTGTATTTGCTGAAATTGATGATCGTGGAGCTCATGTTCTATTCGGTGCTGCTCAGCCAGAAGTTGCCTCTGGTATTGTTGCTGCTGTTCAAGTGCCTGCGCGTGCTGCTGTTGATCCTCCTGCGACGACAGCTGAGACAAAGAATATTGTGGTTGTTGCGTCAATGCCGCCATTGGCCGAACAGGCGAAGACAGCGCGGCAATCATCTGAGCAGATGAGTCATTAAATTCCAACTTCACTCTCTCCTGGACAACATCTCCGCTACTCGCATGCCGCTTGAGCTTTCTGTGTCGCCGTTTTCTTTCCTCGCACCGAAGCTCTTCCTGATGCATTTGTTGACGTCGAATAATATGTGCAATCGCAAAGCGAGCATCATCATGCCTTAGACTAGGCATCGGTGCAGAATCAAAGATCTCAGTTTCCGCTTCAGAGGCTACGGACTCCTCCTGGTCGGAGACCAGAGAAGGTGAAGAAGATGACGACAGATATGACGGCGATGAAAGCACATGAGTTCCACCGGTGCTGGGTGTGGGCAGCGCCTTTGTCTCAATGATCGCCTGCCCAGTCTCCGAAACCGCAAAAGAGATCATGGCTGATAATGGTGTTTGCGGTTCTTTCAAAGAGTTTACTGACAAGGTTCTGGTTCTACTTCGTTCTCTGGTACCATACATAGCTGTGCTGGACAGTGCTTCCAAATCACTTAATGAATGCTTCCCGATGTACGGAGCATACTGGATCGGCGATCGGAAAATTTTGGTGTATCCATCTGACTGGAATTGCTTATTCTTAACACCCTGGCGATAAATAAGAGTGGGATCGACATCGTGATGGCGAGAATCCAATGATCGCATGAAGATTCCAAGACCACTTCCATCTGGTGCAACGGGAGAGGACGACGGCCAAACGCCGTCGTCGGAAGTACAAGAAGCGTCTAAGGGCGGAGGGCGAGTCGCCGACTGCGGTGTTGTGAATCCATGAGGGACAGTCTTGCTTCCTGTACACGGGGACAGTATCGACCGAGGGGTCTCCGGGATCTGCGAGACTGTGATCTCCTTTTCCAAGTTGCTCTGAGTCTTGGACGCAGGCTGTGGTGGTATCCGAGGAGGAGTAGCAGCAGGCGGCACCATAAGAGATGATGGAGGAGGCGGGATGACGGCAATGATTCCCTTGCGCTTTCGAGGTCG
This sequence comes from Lipomyces lipofer, assembly GCA_003705915.2. NCBI lineage: Eukaryota > Fungi > Ascomycota > Lipomycetes > Lipomycetales > Lipomycetaceae > Lipomyces > Lipomyces lipofer. Next base: position 35,479 of record PPJX02000035.1, on the reverse strand, counting down.
ACCGGCCTTGCGCTTGGAGGGCTGCTCCGGGATAGGACGCAAGTCGAGCGTCATGTAATGACAGTCGTCGACGGGACGATGCATGAACCGCTCGATCTGCTCAGGAGAAGACGACGGTAGGACCACCTTCTTCGCTGGCAAAACTGATGATGGAAGCACTTGATACATTTCTGCTTGCAAGTAAGAAGGAGGATGAGAACAGATGAAGTACGAAAAAAGCAGAGGGACGGTGGTGTACAATCGAAGTGAAAAGCACCTACCAAGCAAGACTGGCTTCCTCAGAGTCGTCTGATCTCTCAATACCACTAGCCGACAGGATCACTGGATCAGACTCAGGGAGCGAAAGGGACAGAGACGAAGAAAACTAGAAAATTAAAGCATCTGGTCGGCAAAGCGCGGTTTGGTTCACGAGGCGCAAGGGGTAAATAAATATCAAATCAAAGTTTGTGGACTCAAATTTTCTCAAATTGATATAATTCGGCATATCTACTTCTGAATGTCAAAATTTAAAGCTTCTGGACGTCAAATTTTAAAGCAAACATTACGTTAATTATTATTAAACAAAATTCTACGCCAGGAAAAATCTACAAGCATGTAGAACTACTTTAAAAACGTTCACATATTAATCATAAGATGTGTGCTCTACGGTAGAATTCAGGGCCAAGCCCAGAAAGTTTGCTAATTTTGTCTGGTCGCTACAACCGATGATTGATATTTATAGTTTGAACGAGAACCAGCGTAAAGCCAGGGGTATGCCGATATATTGCCCATTTCCTGCGTTAGCTCCAAACTCTACCTCCGGCAAACCCCGGACAGGAAGTTTATTCACATATACACATATCGAGGAACTTGCAATTACGTACTTTTCTCATCTTTAAACCAATAAAGCAATCAAGTCTGAAAGCAAAAAGAAAGTGTGATGGGACTTGGGTGGTGTGAAGGCATTCGGTTGCAGATTGCGCTGCCATAACTGGGAAGCAAGGGAACACTGCTTTCACACCATAATCTCGCGCCACCTGCAGCGGCAAGCCAGACCTTATCCTGCAGGCCGGTAGACCGAGAACCCTGCTCGGGTCGAAGTATCGCTCGCTCTGTTGTAGCTGAACAGTTGAAGCCTAAGGGTTGAAGAAAATAATTGGCCGTTGGCAATATATGCCTAATAAAAATATTACATTATCATTTCTGTCGTACAAAGCCGAGCGCGTCTCATGTACAACCTTACATATTCGCCCGTGCGAATCTACTATGATATCTAAATTTACATGCCTCATCTAGATATAAATATAGATATTGCCGCTAGCCACTTCGTCTGCAAAAGTTGACTGCAGGCCCTGAAGTTTATGTGTCGCATGGTGAGTTTTGCCCACGCTGCCATAACTCATTTCAAGGACAAGTGCAAAACAATTTATATTCAGAAACCCTACCCAATTGTAGAAATCTTCCAATCAAAGCGTATCCGCAGTAGTCTATAACTATAACACGTGCCAAATCGCTTTCCAATTTCCATGAGAATATGTCGTCATCCATGTAAACCATCTCCGGCAACTTATAACCCCGAAGTTGTTGGATCCCATGTGATAGGGGAATACTTTCCTGTGTTTAGCTTCTTCATATCCTCCTCACTAATATTGAATCCAAAAACATCGAAATTATCCTTAATTCTCTGCGGACTACTTGACTTCGGAATGGGAACCAATCCTTTTTGGAGACTCCATCGGATCAATATCTGCGCCGGCGTGCGATCATATTTGTTGCAGAGATCACGGATAACAGGTTCTTTAAAACGACGGCCGCGAGTGAGGGGACTATACGCTTGAACAACTATATCGTTTTGGTGGCAGAACTCGACCTATAATGTAATTAGCTGAGCTTTGTGTAGATGTCGAATCCCATACCAAATCCTCTCGTGCAAGCCAAGGATGTACTTCAACCTGATTAACGGTAGGTTTTACTTGAAGTTCCGGCCACTCCAAGAGTTCTTCGAGATGATGAATTCCATAGTTGGAGACACCAATGGACTTGATTTTCCCAGCCTTCACTGCCTCCTGCATGGCCTTCCATGACTCCAGCCTTCGGACCTTTGACGACAACGGCGAGTGGATGAGATACAGATCTATATAATTAAGCTTCGCGCGTTGAAGTGACTCATCAATGGCACGCTTCGTATTAGAGTATCCATGATGGCTATTCCAAAGCTTTGTCACGTAGAATACGTCTTCTCGTTTGTGTCCGGTCTCGGAGATCCAGCGTGAGAGAGCACGGCCACATTCATCTTCATTGCCGTAAAACTGTGCGGTATCTAGAGAGTCGATCTGTCAGTATTGCATCCGCGAATTGATCGGAGTAGCCATCGGAAATACCTATGAGTCTGTATCCAGTCTTCAACGCATTGTAGACGGCTTCCTCGTTCGCGAGATAAGCTCCAAAGCCGATCTGTGGGATGCTCTCACCGGATAATAGCCTCAAATTAGAAGGCAGAGCAATCGGTGTCATTATTCGATGCTATTGGACTTTGAAAATCTGGAAGCGCAAAACTGGACCTGGAGATATTGCCTATAAAACCGGAGGTGATGTCCTCGACATAGAGGTCAACCGGTAAAGAACACAAGGCACAATGAGCTTGTAAGCGCAAGGGGTATGTGTCGAAGAGGACCTAGAACCTCGAACGTCAAAACAAAAAATTGTCGAATGCAAGTTACAGCAGTGCGCGATAGCAAGTTTGGTACGCCGTCTTGTCAAAAATAGATTTATAGAGAGCGGCGATAGAGGTGTGACTAAATATTGGTATGTTTTCAAGATGGGTTGGTGTTGCAATGGCTGTTAATGGTAATCCAGCCCTCATGCTCGAACGCGCGTTCGTGATCTGATTCTTACGCACACATCTAAGAGCAATGGCGCTGACATGGTCCAAAAATCCATTTGTTGATCTCTATAATCAGCTTTGCGAGCCTGATGATGTGCCAGCATCTGTCCTCGGCGCTTCGCTCGCAGATCTCCTGAATGATCTAAAGAATCTCCTAATCACCCCAGGAAAGAACGATGACAGTAGGAAGGCTATCAATTCTGGTCGGTTATTGCCTTGATTCTTAAGCGCATAATAGCTAATAGTGTTCAGGTAAATTGGAGATTGACGGCACGGAATACAAGCTCAACCCGGAGTTCATTGCAGAATCATGCCAACTATCTGACGAGCTCTCGATTGACGAAAAGGTCGCCGCGGCATTACTACAATATGGCAGAGACGAGAGTACTAAGCTGGATCGACAACCGCTACAGTGTGCGGTGATCGTATATCATATGAGACGACAGTATCTGCTAGAATCAATTCGCCTGATTCTTCACAACGCGTTAAGCGACTATTATCGGACACGGTCATTGTTTGTTGATTTTGCAAAGAAGCTGGCGACGAATGAGTTTGTCGATAACGTCATAAGTTCTCTCAGCGATCTCTGTGGTGAGTTACGGAAGCTACAGGAGAAGGAGACCAGTGGTCATTTTCTTGGCAGGGATCTTGATGAGTCGTTCTTGGAAAATATCAATTACAGACGGGACATGTTCCTGAAGGAGCACGAGAGTTTAACACAAATAATTGTGCTGCTCTGCCGAAATGGTCTCACGAAGGCCGACCAACTCCAAGCTCTTTTAGAAAACGCCGCACAGCTCGAGAAATACGATCAGTTACTTCTGCATTATGTCGTCAGTATCATCGCATTTTTCGATGTCATGTGCACCCCAGTTGCCGAGGACGACGCGGTAATCGCAAAAAAGGCATTTGCAGAGGCCATGACTATACAATCTTACTTCGCCGAGAAGCGGCGGAGACCACCAGCCAAGCTGTCATTCTTCCATGCTTCGATAGAGCTCTGGTGGTGCGTGTACTTTAGTGGCATGTGTGCACACGAGCGCGACCTTGCTGCGGGCAAGGTCGATTACGTCAAGGATTTGTTCAAGCCGGCGCTGTCGTGCGTCGTCAAAGGCGGGGCGATGGAGTTCATAATGATCATTGCAGCAGACACCGCTGTAGATGGAGATTTTGGCACCAGTCATACTGAACTGAAGACAATGCTGCAATCAAAGACGCTACAACCGTCCTCACCAAACCACAGCCATCCCAATCAGCGATCACACACATCTTTGGAACTTGAAGTTGTGTATACATACGCAGGTTCATTCGAGACAGTCCTTTTTGAGACGATGAGCAATTTAGTCGACGCGATCATTTCAAATATGGCAGATCTGTTAAAGGAATTGCGACATAAAGAAGAAGATCTCATGTTTGGCGACGACGTCTCAGAACAACCGGACACCGATGGACAGCAGGCAGACGAAGACGCATCCAGCATAGAATTCGAACTCGAAAAGTTCTTCATGTTGATATCATACCTCTATTCTGGACGACCTGACGGTGCGCTGCCTTTCTGGTCAGATCCGGAGGGCAACTTGTATGGGTTCTTGGTTTGGGCATCTCAGTGTCAGACACCGCTTATGATTGCAACATACTGCGACATGCTAGCTTCAGTTTCTGCGGGAGAAGAGTCAAGTTTGGCGGCCCATAAGTTTCTGAAAGACGATGATGCTGGAACTGGGTCATCTAGCGTGTCGAGTGCCATGGCACAAGATAGAAAAACGTATCGCATGAGCTGGGACTACATGTTTGAAGCATTTACTTATTATATATCGCATCTCCAGAATCTAAGTCAGGAGCAGAGCATGTTTGCGTCATCGTCTGCCGCGTCATCTCGCGCACTGATTGCCATCGCGGACTTGCCTGAACTTGACGAGGACGACAGTGCGATACTGGCTTCATATCTGCGCTTACTTGAGCAAGTTGCACTATGGAGTCCGGCTGCACGCAATGATCTTGTCGGGCCAAGTGCGCAGATTATAGCGTTCGACCCGCTTTTTTCGCTCCTTCGCTGTCGTACGCCGCTTACGGGAGCTATCTTCAACGCCATCCGCGCATTCGCAGACGATGCACCAAGGTCAGTTCGAGATGCGGTGTGGACGGCGCTCGACGCATGGTTGCTACATTCTCCTATTGTCGTCACGCGATGGCCATCGTCTCTAGCCGGTGCACCTGCTGGAACACAGCACCTTTCCTTCCGCGACCGGTGTCGAATACTGCTGACATCATACCCCGACATCCTCGGATTCGTCTCGCTGATCGAATGCCTTACGCGGATATCTGTGGACGGCACCATCAACGACCTTCCGTTCCCAGGAACGCTTGGCGCGAACTACAGATCACCTGCTGGAATTAGACCGTACGTGGACTTCATCATTGACGAGATCTTCTACTCGACAGCTGCGGTGGGGTTTTCCGTGAAACAGCAACTTGCGCTGCAAGTGCCGTGCCTACAGTTCATGTGCAACTGCATCAACAACTTCAACACCGACCTTATCGCGCTGGCGTCGGTATCATCGGGTGCAGAAGCTGGTGCTGGTGCCGGAGGCGTAAATGTCGAGCTTGCGATCCAACCAGCTGGATTGGCGTCGTATATTCGGGTGCATCCGTGCGTGTGGACAATGGAACGGTTGTTCGATGAGCGGATCTACGGTGTTCTGTTTAGCATTGCTGCATTGGGAATTGATACACTTTCGATGCCCAGTGTCTATAAGGACCGGGCAGTTCAGGCGGTGGGACTCTCTCTGCAAGTGATATACAGGGTGTTGGAGATTGAGGAAGTGTATCTGGATGTGCTTGAGCCACATGCAAGGGCGGATGATGCTACCGTGCAAGTCAAACCTGGGGCCAAGGCGGCGCTGGTTGCCGGTTCGTCGCGGACGTCGATGGGATTACGGAACTTTGAGGACGCGATTCTGTTCAACATGTATGTGGTCACAAATTTCGCGCTGTATGTCAACTCGGAGCACATCCCCGTCGCGTCATTAGCGATTAAGATCCTGGATCGTATAGCGTTCGCACCGCAGTTCTTGAATCTGGACTACGACGTACCTGTTGCAGGCGCGTATGCGAATGGCGTGGTGCCGGATATTAGAGTCAAGACGGCATTTGCGGCTGGAGTCGAGCATGGGCGAAGAATTGGTGTCAACAGATTACTCAGTGCATTGAACTCGGTAGAAGATTCGCGGCGGATAATATTTGGCTTTATTCAGCAGGTCGGTCGCGACCCTACAGACACGGAAGATCCGTCTGAGGAATCTGCCGCCGCAATCAGCGAGCTCAAGTTGGAGATTTTGGATTTCATTTCGCGAAACCTCTCAACAACCACCAAACCTGCGTCGAGGAACCCGGGAGCGCTTCCGGTGCTTGACGCAGATCCATCCTCGTTGTCAGATGTTCCGACGGTTTCTCACCTTTTACTTGGCTTCAAAGTCGGCGACGGCAGCACTCTGGCGGGCACCGCTGTCCTGCAATCCAACGCGGATCTCGGAGGCATCAGTTCTCCGGTGTCGCTGTTCAGATCGATCCTAACACTATTGGATTCCTGTGCTGCCACTGCCATAGCGTCATCTGTGTCGACTGCCTACTCCAAGACGACAGCATCGCTCGCTCGTGCGGCTTCAGAAATCGTGTACAAGCTCTGCGCAGCCAAGGTCTCATCGCAACTCACACTGAGCATCCTGCGATCACCGGAGTTTGAGTTCTTCAAGACCAGAGTAACGGCCGAGCCGTTCGTAACGCCATCTGCTACGCGCTGGGAAGATCGAACATTCGATGAACTGCTCCACTTCCAAGACATCACTGCCCTCAGCGACAATCCCGGCGAAGCTGAGCTCGCCGGAGCAGAGGAAGAAGCGCCAGCCGACTCGTTCGTACAGTTTCTTGCGTCTCGGACCTTCCTGCTTGAATTCTGCGCTGTCGAAATCCACTCCATCCGCGACCCGGCATCGTCCCTGCTCGAGCGGTACATCTCGCAATTGGTATCCATGCGCGGCGTCAACGGCGGATCAACAACTGCGTTCGACACAGAGCGAACACCGTTTGCGTGCGAGACGGCAAAGGCACTCGAGTTCCTCGATTTCCTCGAGTTTGACGTGGAGAAACTCGCCGGCCGCTGGGGCGTTCTAGGTTCGGCGGGCGGGGTTCTCATGGCGCTGAATTCCTCTCCCGAGAATTTGGAACACGTAAAGGAAGACCAATATTTCGCGGGCGTTAAAGTGGACGAGACGTGTATGTACGCACTGTCAGACTCGTCGTCGGCGACAGCTTCGCTCGGAAGCGACGGAATGGAGGCGCCGCCGTCGCAGGAGTTTATGTACGATGTTGAGAGGGTGCGCGGGCTGTTGGAGCTGAAAGTTCGGGAACTTGTGTATACGTCGCGCTTGCCGCTGCCAATACCGGGACAAATTCTACAACAAATGAGGAGGATAGTGACTCAGTGTCGGAGATATAACGCCGTGGTATCGCTCCGGCGCGCTCAGAGCCTGTGTCTCGCAGCGTGGTGTCGCCTTGTGCGTGTTATCCTTGCCGACACGGAAGACGACGCGGGGAAGAAGGATGCGGAAGTGCGCTTTGCGGGGCGGGAGACGTTTGTGCTCGAGACGATGCAGATGCTTGCGCCGAAACTGCTGCACTACGCGCATGTATGGGAATCGCACGTCGCGGAGCACCTCGCGTCGGCAGCCGTGGCACTCGTGTCTGCGGTGTCATCCTACCTCGCATTAGACGCCACGGATGCCAGTGACCACGATGAAGAGGAGGAAGATGCCGCGACCGACATTGCACATACTCTGTTCAGAGTGGCACTGGTGGCCGTACAGTCCCCCTACGCGACCCTGTCCGTCCGAGCGGACCTCTACACGCTCATCAACATCTTCATCTGCAAGCACCCGCCCGCCCGCAGTGGCAAACTATCACAGCTCCAGCGAACAGTCCAATCCTGCGCCAATGGGCCCGTGACCACGGCGGCTCCCGACACAAAGGAAAACCGACTTCTCGAGCGTGTCGCCACCGACGCGGTATCAGGCGAGGGTGCGACCAGACTTATGGCGCTCACTGTTCTCCGCGCGTTCGCAGCCGTGGAAAACGTCACGGGACGGCGTTTCGTGCTGGATGCGCTTGTAAGGTACAACTTGTTGCTGCTGCTCGTCCGGTCAATCAGACGCATAGACGAAGATCTCGACGCACAGAATAGAGGTAACGACCATTACCATACTTTCCACACCCTGGACTTTTTATGTTGACTAACGCGCTCTGCTAGTTTCAAGTTACGAAATCACGGCCTTCAAGGCGGTGCTGGTTTTCCTCACCGAGCTGGCCCAATCCCGTGCCGGTGCCGCCCAAATCATCCAAGCCGGACTTTTCACGGTGCTCCAGAACGCGGCGTTCCTGGGAATCGACCCCGATGTCGGCATATTCACCTTCGCGTCGTCGTCGTTGTCGTCGTCCTCTGCCGCGCCAGGATCTGGATTATGGTTCTGGCAAGACTCGAAATCGGGTGGGACTGGAAGGGATGTGTACTTTGAGATAATAGCGCCTACATTACGGCTTGTTACGTGCTGCATTCTGAGTATGGGCCAGCGAAACGTGGGAGTGTCGCGGCTGGTGAAGGAGGTACTGCGGAAGAGGCGGTTACTCGTGCGAGCAGTGTTGCGAAGGGTGGTGGGGCGAGACGTGGGCGTGAATGGTAGTAGGAAAGTTGGTGGTGGTGGCAGCGCTGGGGACGAGGATGATTCGGAGGTTGTCGAGGCCGGCAGACTCGTGGTCCTGGTGGCGAGTTTGACAGGGTTTGTGGATGGGGATGAGGATGAGGAATGACGTGATTTTTTGTGAGATTTGAGTAGCATTGGTGTATGATAGTTGAGACAAAAACAATTAGTATTTGTAAATATGTGTGCGCGGAATGTATGGTTATTTGGCGTATCTATATGTCCTTCCTACGTCTTGCTATGACAGTATGTATTCAAAAATATGCAATTTTTAACCCTTGTGCAAGTATTAATACCGTACCGTTCCGTAAAAAAAAATCTGTAACCCCATATCCAACGGCCGAGGAGCAGCGGCTGATGCTCCCTGAGATCAACAGGAGGATTTGCAACATGGCCTGGAGTTTATCAATATGTGCGGCACATGCAACGCAAATGAAAACATTCGTACGGCTATTGACGAACGCCGGGCGACACTTCTCATCCAGGTAGGCCCTTGCCCGCGCAATCCGCACTACGTCATTCGTCCCATCAAATCCTTGCATCACCTTTTCTGGGCATCCATCGCTATCTCCCGCCCCAGTACACATTATACTGATGACACTCCGCCCAGAACTTGTCGACCTCAGTATCCGGGTTGGGATTGATCTCGATCGCCGGCGCGCCCGTGATGCCTTTGCCGTTGACGACAGCCTGCACCACCGCATCGGGAAACCGCGAAATAGTGCCATTAGATTCTCGGCCGCCGGCAGCGCGAAAAAGGTAATACAGCATCATGTTGCCCCAGGTGGCGGAGAGCGCGCCGCGGCCAATATGCAGGTAATCGAGGTACTGGTCTGAGAATGCGGACGCGATCCTGGCCCACTCGAATATCTCAATCCCGAGGCTGGCCGCCAGCGCGCGCGAAACCCTGTCCATGTTGACCGTTGACAGATCGAGGACGGTAGACTCACGGCGGGTGGTGAGTCCTCTGTACAACATCGGAGTCGTGGCGCCAAACTTGTCGCGAATGTGGTTCATGAACTTTTGCATCCGCGCCTTGTAGAACACAAGCTCATCCCACGAGAGCTGCCGGCCCTCGCGTCCCAGCCCGGTCATTCTCCGCGCAGCTTCCTTCTTGCTGCGCGCGGCCTCGTCGAGCGCGTCCTCGCCGACCTCCTTCATGTTGCGGGAACTTTCCCTGAACGCGCGCTCGTCCCATAGGCCCGACTGGAACAGAATCAGGTCTGGCGTGCGGCCGTTCATCCCGACAACCTGGTTCCACACGGGCTTGTACAGCTTCTCGAACCTCTCCTCGAACGCGACAATCTTGATGCGCTCAAGCCACCACCAACTGGGCCGCATTGGGTACAATGACGCGACGTGCCAATGGTAGATTGTGAAATTTAGCAGTGGGAGCACGCACGAGTAGGTTGTGTGCTGGCCGCCGAATTCGCCTTCGGTGAAGCGAGGACTACCTTTGAAGTCCTCGCAGAAGAACTGAACCATGATGCGGTCGACGGAGTCCCCAAATACGAGGACGCGCCGGTTGTGCAGCCAATTGAGCCGCTTAATGAGCCGTTGCTGGAAGGGGCTCAGGTTGAGCATGGCTGTTTGCTGGCCTGACGTGGCGGTCTGCGCATGCTTGAGGATGATGTCGTGGTAGTTGTGCAGCTCGGAGAACCAGTTGTGCGGGCCCCGGCGGAGGATGTCGTCAGGCGGGGCAGCCGCGGTGAATAAGGGGATTTGGTCGGTTGGGTATCTGGCGGTCGGGGGTACAGGCGTCGAGAGGAAGTCGGTCTCGAAGAAGGGGATCCATTGCGCTCCAATGTAGGATCCACCTTCGGGGACGTGCAGATATCCTGGCTGGCGGTAGGGATCGCGGCAATGTGGCGGCACGGCGGCCAGGTTTGGCGTGCCGTCTGCAACAATTGAACCCGTAGTCGACGGCGTATTACTTAAGACGTGCAATTGCGGTTTAGAGGAATTGCTGGAGAGGACTAGAAGCCAAATCGTGATGCCCGAAAACGTGGTGAGGATGAGGGAGCGCACCCGCGGAGACACTCTGGCAGTTTGGCGCAAGGTCACCATCGCTGAGTTCGCACACCCGGGGAGCAATTATCGTTGATGCTTATGTAGTAGGGGAGTGTAGAGTTGACAGGAGAGAGTGTCGTGAAGCTCAAGTCATGGCTGCTCCTGGTTGGGTCAGACATGCATTAGATTTCGGTGGACTAAGGCACAGTCCATGATCGTCGCGAACTGCAGCACGAGCCCGTGCTTATGAGGGGGGAAGAGGATAGGGAGGCCGGTCAACCGTCGCTGTTCGCGCTCGCATCACGTGCTTGTGCTAAAAAAACCGTGGGGCGCCGGGGGATCTGCATTCGCGGTACTTCCCGGAAGCAAGCGCCGGTTCCATCCGAATGGCATCTCGAAACTTTAGTTCCCAACTAACTCCCAAGTCCATAGATGCCCGCCGAGCTTTGTCTTTAGTCCGCCCAAACGTATTAACGATGCGCTCTGAGCGACAGCTGTCTGTCACAGAAACTTATTCGAAAGCAAAGTTCCTGAGGACTAGCAGCGACTATCCCATTGGTTTATATTAAACAATTCAAGAGCCCCACTCCCTCTCGCTCGTTTATAAAGCAAATTACCGAGCGGCTCCAGACGATTTCTTTTTGTGCCACCAATAATTAGTCCCTAGTACTGTGTACACGATTGCGTTTATTATACATAAAAGAGAATAATAAATTAATAATGAATCAAAATGGTACAGCCATCGTGGTTGAAATTTGGATTGTAAGTAGGGTGAAATCTGAATTACTGGTATAGGGTATGGTAAGAGAGTCTGGGATTTTTCAAGAGATGGATAGGCTACTACATACAACGAGTCAGTAGGTTTGTGCTTTAGAATTTTGTTGCGCTTTTGTATAATAAGATTACTGTTTGATTTTAAATTGTTTTGTGTGTTTCACTGTCGATAATCTTAAATCATTATTAATATACTTTCGTAACGAAATCCTTTTGGCCGTGTGATTCACTCTTTGGATCATGGCAACTGTCCATCACTCGGATTGTCCTGTGAAGTACAGTACCTCAGTACCTCATGAAATAGTCGACTATCTCCATCAATTCGCCTCAACGACTTTGGTTCACTTACTTCCTGCATGAACCCCATGTCAAAATATGGAACGTCCCGTGCAGGCGAAACGCGCTTTAATCCGCAGTTTAATCCGCCAGCTATCACAAGTCCTAGATCAGCGACTACAGTACAACGATGAACTCGCAATCATTAGCCAACCATCAGACCTTCCGCCGTCCTCCACTCCGCATCGGTCTCAAATCAAGCGCTTAATTGAGATTCTTCAATCGCTGAGTGGCGCAGACCGACATATCTTCGTGACATTGCATTATCTCCTGCCCACCACCTTCTTGCCTGCAATGGAGCTGCTCGAGAGTGGAATGGTAGAATTCCTCCATCCTCAATTCCCCACCGCGACAGACTGTCTCGGTGCCCGTTTGGCTTGTCGCGTCTCCTTGAATGCTACAGAAGATGGCTCTACACGCGAGCAGTACGCGTATATTCGACTCCGGACAAGCACCTGTACCTGCGCCGAGTTCTTCCGGAGTGCGGTCGCCATCTCTGGTGTTGCTACCGACGTCCTCGAGTTGGAAAAATATGACGATGAGGACGTGGTCATGTTTTTAGAGACCGGCGAGTGTGCGCATGTGGTCGCGAGTTATCTAGCGGTCCATGGAGGGAAAGCGTTCGCGGGGATGGCACGACAGGTTGAGGTGGGGACGCTGCAACAATGGATAGAGATGTGTGGCTTTGAGTAGTAAGTTGTGTACGTAATTATTGCAAGTTTTTCGGGGTATTAAAAACGGACTCTAGCATAGGAATAGGATTTTGTAAATTATGTTTAAATACGAATCGGATCTTAAAAACGTGAACCACGAGTAATCGTGGACTCTGGAGTAACTGTGGCCTCAATTCCACATAAGGATGGCAATCTGACTATTGATTATGCCTCGGGCCGCTGACTCGGCGTTCAAGCGCAAAAAAAATTCGAGCACACGCACACGCACAGCGTAACCACCGACCACCCAAAAAAAAGGACGCGATTACTCGACCTTCTCTATTCTTTATGTCCATAACTTCTACTACATTTTCCGAATTTTATCGTCATATTTTCCATACCGAATCCCGTCTTCCAACCTGAGCGCCACGGTCGACATCGATTCCGCTTGGCACGCGCCCTGGTCTCTCTAGCTTATGTCTCTTCCATCCGCGCTCTCGTCTCCCGGCCAGCGCAAGCGCAAGCATTCCCGCTCAATATCACAATCTTCTAAGATTATAGCACACAGCCCGAACCAGAACATCAGCGGTGTGCAGCCACCGCCAATAGTGCAAGTAGAGCGACGCCCGTCCCTGCATGATGAGAGCCATCGTCAACATGATATAAGCGGTGTCACGACGTCGACATCATCCTCGCCGTCGTCTTCGTCGGCTGACAATTCGTGGTCGACGTCCACATCATCGGGGATAGCCAATACGTCGGCGGCGACGACGGTGCCGCACAATGAGTGGGATTATCTCAATGGTTTCTGGCCTTTGGGGAGCAGCCCGTCTTTGACAACAGGGAGACAATTGCGTGAAGTCACGGTATGTCTGTGCCTTGTTACGCATTGTAACTATGGAGGTAAAAAAAAAGAAAATTGGTGTGAATGCTGACTCTCGACTTTGCCGCAGCTTCCGTGGTATTCAGATCCGCTACAACCATTTCCGCCCCGTCGTGGCCGTCGTGGAACACGCATGCTCTCGCGGGCCCGGATGAATCAGATTATGGCGCAATACGGACAAGCAAGACTAGATGAGCTACGACAAGCTTTGGAGGCGAGGAGGATTGGTGGCAAGAGTGGCAAGCGGCAAGCGCTTAAACAGGATTTCGCAACCATGCCGGTGGAAAATGGAGTACTAGCACCTGAGTCAACGGCGAGAGCGGACCAGAAACAGGTAAAGACGAGTCGCATCTCCACGCCACCGAGAGGGGCGATTGCTTCATCAACTCCAACTGCGTCGCCTACACCACTACATTCGCGAGCCCACTCGGCCAAGTCGTGGGCTGATATTGTCAAGCCGGTTAAGGACGGCAGTACGCCAGTGAGTTCGCCACAACTACCAACTAAGAGCCTGTCGCAGCCATCACAATCGCAAATTCCTATTTCAGCACCGTCATCGTCCACTGCCACTTCCACCCCAGCATCTTCGGGCGATAAAGTCACAACCGCAGTCACTGCCTCCAACGCACCCACTACACAACCACCCGATGGCGTAGATACCGGTACCCATGTCATTCCCACCCACGAGGAAGAATTCGATGGGAGTCCGCCCATGCTAGTTCCACGCGGCCTCGTCAACACAGGGAACATGTGCTTCATGAACTCCATCCTACAGATTCTCCTCTACTGCGTCCCCTTCTACTCCTTCATCGACACTATGGGCAAGAAGCTCGCCCACAGATTCAACTCAAACACACCCATCCTCGACTCTCTCATCCTCTTCATCAAGGAATTCGACCCCGTGGCGTCTTCAAAGTTTGGCAACGGCGTGGCCAAACCGGGAAGCCAATTTGGGGAGGCTTTTATTCCTGAATTCGTGTACGACGCATTGCGCTCGAATACTCTGTTTGCTAATATGCGGCGGGGGCACCAGGAGGACGCGGAGGAGTTCTTGGGGTTCTTACTCCATGGCCTGCATGAGGAGTTTTTGTCGGCGGCGCGGCAATTACAGCAGAAGAAACGGTCGGGCGTGAATGGGCATGCCACTGTGACGAATGGCATTGGACAGTCGTCAATGAATTTCATTGAGGCTGCGATTGCAGATTTGAAGCTTGACGAAGAGGAGGATCTAGGGGGAAATGGGGATGGATGGCTAGAGGTTGGGAAGAAGCACAAGGTCGCCGTTACACGGACCGTAAGTTGTTTAAACATCTTCTTATTCAAGTATTGCGATGTTAATGGGGTAAAAAAAAAAATTTAGACTTCCGTCGCATCGTCGCCTATAACGAAACTATTTGGCGGTCAGTTTCGGTCGATTATTTGTGCGTCTCACCAAAAGCCGTCAGTCACGCTTGACCCTTACCAGCGTGTACAGCTCGACATTTCCGCACCCGAAATCCACACAATTGAAGACGCACTTGCAAACATAAGTCAAACCGAGATGATCAGCCACTACAAGAGTAATCAAGGCGAGATGGTCGAGGCGGCTAAGCAGACCTTCTTTGAGAAGCTTCCGAAAGTGCTCATTCTGCATCTGAAACGATTCCACTTTGCGGTTGAGGAAGCCTCCGGTTTTGCGACGATTCAGAAAATTAACAAGACGATTGGATATAAGCGCAAGCTTCGCATTCCGTTGGACTGTATCTCTCCGCAACAGCGCAGCGTTCCTGCGGACTACCAGCTGTTTGGAGTGGTCTACCACCATGGAAAGTCGACTGAGGGTGGCCATTACACTGTTGACCTGCATTACAAATACAGTAATATGTGGATCAATCTCGACGATGTGAACATCCGCGAGATTATGCCCGAGGACGTGGAGGCGGAATATGAGGCTGAATCCGCGATGCGGCGGCGCATGATTTCGGCGGGGATGGGCATAGGGGGTGCGTCGGATTGGGATGAGCGGACGGCATACTTGTTGTTCTATGAAAGAGTAGATTAGAGTCTTCTTTTTCTCTTTTTGAAAATTATTCCATCTCACCTGTATAGATTGAAAAGAATGTTGGATCGACAAAAAGCTTGGTTTAATATGAATGCATATTAGGTAGGTTGGACTATTTGTGGGTGCAAAAAAGGAGGGAGGTAATGGCATAGAAGGGAATTCCGTTGATGTATGTATTTTTGACTATTCGTGCATATGTCCGGATACATAGCACCGTTATTATGGTGTGAGGTGGTTCGCCGTCACTCCAGGCTCTATGCGGGCGCGTTCCTTTTGTACATTTAGGTCTATAAAGTGCTTTATTATTGGCTTTGAGATTCAACTACAAATCATAGTAGAAGATATACATATACACATATACACAGCATGCTGGTTCGCTGCCATAAAGATGGACGTGAAGAACGTGTTGGGGTTGCGAACCCGCTGCTTCGGGTTAGGGCAGCGTATATGCGAGACAAACTTTCAAGTCGAACAAAAATTTTCTTTAGGTCCAAGCGCGAGGGTCCCTTGGCAAGGAACGAATATTTCGGTGCGAAGTTACACCTTTTTTTGTTCAATTGCTTCAATATATATCGTATCACCGAAGAAAACAATGTCGTCTGATGCTGTGAATACAGACGACGCCGTTGCCGGTGCGGCGGAGCAGTTGGCGAAGACGTATCTTGACGAGGTTACCGGAGAGCAGGTGTCGAAGAGTGAACTCAAAAGACGTGAGAAGCAGCGTGCTTTGGAGCAGAAGAGGGTACGTGTATTGAATGGAATTACTTTTTTCGTGTTTGAGTATATGGAATATTCTGACTGTATATTGTAGAAGGAGAAGGCTGCTACCGTTGCGGAGAAGCAGCCCACTTCGAAGGCTAAGAAGGAAGAGGAGGAGTTGACTCCTAATGTACGCTAAAGACTGTTATTGTTCTAGTGTTGAGTCACTTATCTTAACGACTTCATAGCAATACTTCAAGCTGCGATCTCGCGAGATCGAGGCCCTGCGTAGCAGCCACCAGCCCGATCCTTATCCCCACAAGTTCAATGTCACTACCAAGTTCGACGAGTTCATCTCCAAGTACAGTACTCTTCTCCGTGGTGAGACCCTTTCTGACATCGAGCTGTCGGTCGCTGGTCGTATCCACGTCAAGCGCGAGTCTGGATCCAAGCTCAAGTTCTACGATCTTCACGCTGAGGGTCTCAATCTCCAGATTGTGTGCCAGGCACAAGATGCGGCCGGTGACTTTGCGGCCATGCACGAGCATGTGAGCAGAGGCGACATCATCGGTGTTAAGGGATACCCTGGCCGGACACAGCCCCAGCGTGGTGGCGAGGGCACAGTCTCCGTTTTTGCGAGAGAGGTCGTTCTGCTTTCCCCGTCGCTGCACATGTTACCCACTGAGCGTTATGGATTCAAGGACCAGGAGACAAGGTACCGCCAGCGATACCTCGACCTGATCATGAATAACGGCACGCGCAACAAGTTCATCATCCGCTCCAAGATCGTGTCTTACATGCGCCGCTTCTTCGACAGCCGAGGCTTCGTCGAGGTTGAGACTCCAATGATGAACATGATTGCCGGAGGTGCGACCGCCAAGCCCTTCATCACGCACCACAATGACCTCAATATGGATCTATTCATGCGCGTCGCGCCAGAACTCTACCTCAAAATGCTTGTCGTCGGTGGTCTCGAGAAGGTTTACGAGATCGGTCGTCAATTTCGCAATGAGGGTATTGACCTTACTCACAATCCAGAATTCACGACCTGCGAGTTCTACGAGGCCTATGCCGATGTCTACGATCTCATGGACACGACCGAGGAGCTGTTCTCGGAAATGGTGAAGGACATCACTGGTGACTACAAGATCAAGTACCAGCCTGCCGGTCCCGATGGCGAGACTTTTGAGATCGACTTTGCCAGGCCGTGGAAGCGCCTCGACATGATCGGTACGCTCGAGGAGCGGCTCGGTGTCAAATTCCCCCCCGGCGATCAGCTCCACACCACAGAGACTGGCGATTTCCTTAAGGCCGTCCTCGAGAAACAGAAGCTTGTGTGCACGCCTCCGCTCACCAACGCGCGCATGCTCGATAAGCTCGTCGGCGAGTACATCGAGGACACGTGCATCAATCCGACGTTCATCACCGGCCACCCGCAGATGATGTCGCCGCTGGCCAAGTACCACCGATCCGTCCCCGGCATCTGCGAGCGCTTCGAACTGTTCGTGGCGACGAAGGAAGTCGCAAACGCGTACACAGAGCTGAATGATCCGTTCGATCAGCGCGCGCGCTTCGAGGAACAGGCCCGCCAGAAGGACCAGGGCGATGACGAGGCGCAACTTATTGACGAGACATTCTGCACCGCGCTGGAATATGGGTTGGCGCCTACAGGCGGTTGGGGCGCGGGTATAGATCGGTTGACGATGTTCTTAACAAACTCGTCCTCGATTAAAGAAGTGCTTCTGTTTCCGGCGATGAAGCCTGAACAGAAGCTTGAGAACTAATGGAATGGGGTGGTTGGGAGTATTGTTTTTGTAGACGGAGGTAGGAGATGGTCCAAGCATCGAGGAAATAGACATAGATGAACGTAGATTTTAGTCTTGTCCATAGACCATTGGGCTTTCAATGTATAACAAGTATTACTGAAGATTCCGCAAATCCGTTGTCGATTTTCAACTGCTCAGTTTGATGCACTTGATTCGAGGACGCTGTTTGATGGTTCTCTCTTCCAAAGCTGTATATGGTGCGGGCGAGGGAGTTTGAGTTTGAAGTTCGTTCGGACTCGGAATTGATGCAAGGGAAAACAGACTAACAGTAAAAATAGTAAAGAATCCCTTATTTATCTCACGCGAAAAGCGCGAAATAGAGGTGCGGATTATAGACCTATTGACATGCCCGTTGAATACGCTTGCGCGATGAGTATGATGCGCAGCGAGTATCGTCTATTATTAGGACCGTCGAACCAAAGAGCAGCGCCGTCTCCGCAAGACGATGAGACTATGTGAAAATTGTCCAAAAGCTGCTGGAGTTCGCTGTTGCACGGGAGGAGCTAGAAGTAGCACCGAAGCCAATACAAGAATTTGAACAATGAGCGACCGGAGAATTTAAGGACGTAGGCTAAAGCGATATTGTGTACACTAGCGTAGCCGCAGAAACTCTCTTGCCCTTTGCAGCAGGTACCGAATTCGCACAACGCCGCCCGGGCGACCTCATCGTCAGATCCCTCGACTGCGCTGCCCTGTGTGCCATTTGCTCCTCCAACTGCAGCATTTTCAATTTGAGCTAATCCAATACTATCGTGCTATCAGGGCTATCGGACATTTTCCTTGAGCGCGCACCTAATTCCGACGCAGATGAGCGACCCCTTAGGCACACAAAAGGCTGCGGCATCCGCGTCCAAGGAGCAGCAGGACATCCGTGCGGCGTCTCAACCGATCCAACCAGGGACCGAATCACCTCCCCCAACAGTTGCATACTATCACCATCTAGCCCTGAATTTGCTTGCCGATGCCTCGAATACGCAGATAATTGTCCTCGGCGTAGTATTAGTGCCGACACTCGCGTTCTTGTTTGGCGTTCCACTGTTTTTCCTGTTAGCCGGCGTGATTATCGGGATATTTGTCGCGTTTGCGGCAGTGAATCCGTCAAAGGATTTAGATTTGGAGCCGTTACCCTGGAAGCGCGACGGGAAATGGAAGGCGGAGATTTTCAACGAGGTGGGTTGTTACAGTATGTTCTGTGGGTGAATGGGATGCTGAGAGTAACGTAGGATTTTAAGCCGCTGATTCACAGCTCCTATGCTGTTTCCCCACCGGTTGATGAAGCTATCAAGCGAGCGGTGGATATAATTGTCGAGCAGTACGTCGAGTCATGGTATCGCAGCTTATCAGACGACGACATGACGTTTGTAAAGTATGCATATTGCACTGTCTTCCGAAGTACGAGCAATTCTAATCGATCTTCCCAGCGCCTGCCGGCAAACGCTTCTCGACACTGCGACTTCCTTTTCCGCTCAACAAACTCTTAAGCGCCCTGCAGACCTCTTCCTCGTCCTCCTCTTCTCAACCTGCAACACATTCGTCGTCTTCCTACGCGAACTCCGCACAGTCTCAACTACCTACTCCACCAAATCCGCTGGCATCCACGAATACATCGCGGCAAATCCCGAGTCAGCCCTCGCACAGATGATTGACCCGCAAATCCAGAAAGCCAAGCTGCGCAACGCATCCAACAATCTCGTACAGACATTCCTTCCTGTCCTTGACATGAAGCGGTCGCCGGTCGCTATCCTTTCGCGGGAGATTATTGCGAGACATGTGCTTCAGGCGACTGTGGAGTCGTTTTCGGACCCAGATACGGTTAACAAGTGGATTATGTACTTCTTTCAGAAGGAGGAGAATATAAAGGCACTGGCGGATGAGATGAACTCGCAGGAGAATGCCAGACCGAAGTCGCCGGTTAAGATGAGCTATCCACCACCACTGTCGAAAGAGCGGGCAGATGGCAGGGTGGATTCCGTATTGTTGAGTGGCATTACCATGGCAATTCAACAGCCCCAGCCCCGGCTTGCACCTCAGACGCATGGACTCAGTCAGTTGCAGACTGAGAAGCAAGAGGATGATGCAGATGTGACGAGTTCGCAGTTGTCGTCGATCGAGAAGTCAGAGCACCACGAGAATCCTGCTGAGAGGCTGGCGGACTCTTCCGTGGGGAACCCATCGATCGACGAGCAGAAGACGCCGACACTTGGCTCGGTTAGCAAGCCAACGCAAAGGGTAATGCGAAAACCGGTGAGCCAGCAGAGCTCTAACGAGCCCTCCGATATATCATCCACAAGCAGCAGAGCGCCGGCTACCAGCTTCGACGAGATTTTTCAAAACAATGCAGATTTCACTGAATCGACGAGCTCTCCGTCATCTTCGCAAACTTCTCTTTCTTCCGCTAACGCTCTCCCGCCGCCAGCCCACGTGTCACCGCCGCAAAATCCCCCATTTAATCGGAGACAGATGGCAGTACAGACCTCGACGCTATTCCAGTCGAATATCATGGTCATCGACTCGTCACTCGATAATCAGACTTCCAAGAGTCTGGCGTCCAAGCCTCTGGGGTTCTATACTCTCGTCATTGAGCCTGCGGGTACAGCACCCGGATGGATGGCCATGCGCAGTCTCTCAGATTTTGAGAAGCTTCATATCGTCTTGCAGAAGCTTTCAGTTCTTGCCGGTATAACCACGTTCCCGGAGATATTCCCACCGTGGAATGGCGTTACGAGGGCGGACTACTGTCAAAGTCTACAGTCCTACTTGCAGCTGGTTGTGAATACCAGGGAAATAGCGGACTGTGAAGCGATGAAGAAGTTCGTGGACAAGAAGGAAACCGCAACCGCGGCGGAGAAGCGATGGCAAAAAAGTCCGTTCAAGCAGGCGGGCGAAGGTGTGATGGACGCAATCGCGAAGGCCACAACTGCCGGTGCGTCTGCGAAAGAGTCACGCAAGGCGATATTAGGTGTTTTGGCTGCTGCGAAGAGACAGTCCGTGGACACTATAAACCGGACAAAGGAGAGCGTTGCGCTCAGGCAACGACAGTCCTTCCTTTATAACGGGAGTGATTTTGCAGGATACGCGGCTGGAATGCGGGGACTTACGAACGGAAGTGGGACGAGTAGCGGTAGCGAGAGCACATCGACGCTGCCGGGTTACAATCCGGACTTGAATTACAGCACGACGAGTGTTACGAGTATTTCGGATAGTCAGGAGACTATTGCTGCCGATGACTATACCCTGCCGCCGCCACCGTCTGAGATTCCGGACAATTACTCTCCTGATCTACATCGTCGTGAATCTATGAATGCCTCTTCATCTACGCAGCTGGGACGCACATCGTCATTCCGCGCTCCATCCATGGCCAGAACTGAATCAAATAACTCGTATGACGGTGTGGACTACGGATCTGAGCGAGATTTCTCCTCTCCTCGTGACTCATTTGCTGTGGAACGTCCCGTGCTTCGAGAAGGCGTTGGAGAACGTCAGACGCGACAAGCTTTTGAGCAAGAGAAGCGCCGGTCGACGATTTTACCAAAATCTCATCAGGCGCTCACGCACGGCGAGACCAACTCCCTAATCGACACGCTCTTCCTTGCTATTTCGGAACTATATTTCCTGTCCAATGCATGGACAGTTCGCCGCTCTCTCCTCACTGTCCTCCGCGGTTTGCTCCTCCGCAACGGCAGCTCCTCCGTCGAGGGCATTCGCCTGGCGATCCAGAAAGATATCATTGACAAGTACTCCTCCGAGGACGAGCTGGCGCGCAAGCTCCACGATGTGATCAACGCTGTCTGGCCCGACTCGGCAGAGTCACAGCCGCAACCGCCGCAATCAAACTCCGAAGAGCTGAAGAAAGAGGCGCGAAAGATGTTTGTCTCGAGGGGGATTCCGGACGCGATAAAGAGCGTGATGGGCGCGGCGGCGTCGGCCCAGGCGCTTGAATTTGTCTTTGATGCGTTACAGGATAGGAATATTGCGAGGGGTCTGGTGTTGAATCTGTTAATGGATTGCATTACAACGAGTTTGATGTGATTTTGGAGGGGGAGAGGAGGAGTGGTGGAGGGGGAGGTTGGCTGGGACGCAAGAAGATGTATATGTATTTGTAGACAATCATATTGAAAGAAGAGACTGTATTGTGCGTATTTGGTGATGTTGAGTGCCGTTTGATGTTTTGCTTGTTCCCTGTTTGGCGTCTGGAATATGCTTATTACTAGATAAAATGGATTTTTCTTTTTTTGACTGGAAATAATCTCCATCAAGTTATCAACTTCACACTGGCCTTGGCTGCAGAGGGTTTCCTGCGGCTTTGTGTTAAGTTGACTTCAATTGATTCCACCTAAATCGAGGTTTGAGTGAGCAACTATTTTATTTCCACAAAAGTTGGGTTTAACATTCAAGATAAAGTCGGGAGGTCCATGGCAAGAACAGGCCGCGCGACATGTTCCATACCATCATAGATGTCAGAGGAGGATGGGGTATCGGACAACAAAGAAGCGGCAGCAATGTATTATGGAACGAGTTCCCTAAATTAAAATTTATACGAAAATGATTGCTTACAATTTACCAAGAAATTTGGTTTCAGAACTTAACTTAGTTCAAAACATCGACTGAAGTCCGCAGTCGACTAAGCTCAACTACGAAATATTTGGGCCAAAGTTAAAACCTTGATTTTTTGAAACTTTAAGTTGAGCTGAGCTAAATTTACAAATATCCGTACAGCTTCGCTCTGTTCTAAATCAGACGTCTGAAGTACCGACGCACCCGCCGTTTTGATTGTGACTAACGTCCGCATTCCGCGTTTTCTTAAAACAGCAGCAGGAATCTCCAGTGCTTAAGCGTATATCGGAATCTTAC
The DNA here is from genome assembly GCA_003705915.2 of Lipomyces lipofer. NCBI lineage: Eukaryota > Fungi > Ascomycota > Lipomycetes > Lipomycetales > Lipomycetaceae > Lipomyces > Lipomyces lipofer. The sequence continues at coordinate 12,793 of PPJX02000035.1, read as the reverse complement.
TGGACCGATCCCTAAAATGATTTGACGAATCGGACTGGTTTATGCCTCGAAGTTGATCAGGAACGGGATCAAGTGGTATTCTCGCCGACCGGATCGAAATTGGCTTGGTCTGCTGGCCACGATTAAGGAGGACGACGGGTACAGTCGAGCATCCAGAGCATCCACGACACTCAGCTCCACCATGGCTGACGAGCCTCCCCTCGAGACGGAAACTGCACGAAGTTTCCCTTCACCGAACGCTACCATCACTAGCGGAACGCCAACATCGTTGTCATCTTCAACCCGATCCAATACCAACGACTACACCCTCGCGCGCCTCTCTTCCGAGGCATCTAATCCCGTCCCCAACATATTGCCACCGCATAATGTCATACCAGTCCTCGGAGGCCAGCTCCCCGGCCTACGTTACTCTTCGTCTGACCCCGCTCTTGAATTCGCCGCTCAGCAACTCCCCGCGCCTCCCGACGAGAAACACAAACGCCGACGCCTACAACCGCACTTGTGTGCCGCGGCTAGCACTATCTCAGAAGAAGCATGGATAAAACGCAAACGGCGGCGCTATCTCATCAACAAAGCTGTGCCGGTCGTGGTCCTGGGGCTGGCGGGGTACGCCACGTATGTGTTTTGTTACGTGCTGTCGTGGAGGTATTTAGTGCCGCAGGGGGGCGCGAGGAGGAGAGACGGCATAGCGTTTATTGTTGTGTGTGTGCTGCTTGTGACGGTGATGGTTGCGACGACTGTGGAGATTAACATTTTGGGACCGGGGCTTGTGCCGAAGGGAAGTGGGAGATTGACGTGGAGTGGTGAGGAAGACAAGTCGGCGGACGCTACGGATGCTACGGTTCAGGACGTCGACTCCACAGTTGAGGAAGGACAGGATCCGCGTGGAAGACAGGATGAGCTGCAAGAGGGAGAGACAAGGGAACGAAATATTGGTGCAAGTAATGATGTGACTGTAGAGGGTGATCGAGAGAAGCAGGCGTCTAGACAGCCGTCGACAAGGCGACAATTCCCTGGCCCCTATATCTGTGAGTCTGACGGACTTCGCCAGTGGTGTTCGAGGTGCAAGTCGGTGAAACCTGATCGAGCTCATCATTCTTCAGAATTGGATCGATGCGTTCTAAAGATGGGTAAGTTTTATACTGTGTCTTGGCAGCTTCTTATTCCGATATTTCCATGCTGACTCAATTGAAGATCACTATTGCCCGTGGCTTGGATCGATAATTGGATTTAGGAACTACAAGATGTTTTATCAATTCGTCCTTTCTGCTCTCTCGTTCACCATCTTTGTTTTCGTGGCTCTCACCAGATACACAGTCACCTACACATCTGAACGTAACCATATAAATGCTCAATTCATAATTATTATAGTTCTGTACGTGCTTTCCTACTCTGGTATTTCTGTCGTCTATAACTAATTCACTGTCAGGTCGGGACTATGGATGGCCATGCTCATGGCCTTCGTTTTTATGCACACCTTCTACCTGCTCCAAAACGTCACGACCATCGAGCACCTCTGTCGAGACTACCGCCTATACTTTGTTAACCTACCTCTCACACCCGATGACTTCGGTCCCAATAACCGCGCCGTCGTCGAAGCGCATCTCGGTGCAAAGTTGTGGGATCTTGGACCCTGGAAAAACTGGAAGTCGGTCATGGGGGAGCACGTATGGGAATGGTTACTGCCATGGAATACAGCTAGAGGGAGTGGATATACATTTGCCTACGATCCAGAAATGCTGGATGAAATGCAAGTTCGAGCAAAGGCTCAGATGGCAGCACGTATGCAAGCTAGTGCTGGTATTGGCACTGCTACTGAAACCGGCAGAGAATTTACAGTCTTCAGAAGAGGAGAAGCGGCTTAGACGGTCGCAGCATATGGCGAATGGTAGATTCGGAGTTATTGTCGTGTATTATACTACTCTTTGTATATGTATTGGGCGTGTCATTTTAATTGGCAACTTTCTTTTTTGCATTGGAATATCGGATTAGGAATGCATATCTCTGCTACGAATAGGCATATTTGGTTAATGATAAGCAGTATCGGTTTGAGTTCGAAGATAAGCGAAGTTTCGTTTTAATAGAACACGGACTGCGTGGCATATGGCGACTCTCCGAGCACAGTGACGCTACCGAAACATTGTTTAGTCATTAATTCAAAAACAGCTCAATTGGCAGTGTTTTGTTGTGGTGTCATACTAAATAAATTCGCCGCGGAGGGGCGGTCTCATTGATTGCGTATTGCGTAAGGCGACACGCACTTCCATAAGAGCGAAGAGCATAGTCGGTTATGCATGGATCAAAATCAAGCCTAGTCATCTCGCAATAGAACAACCATCCTTTGACCACAGTCTTCTCGGGATCCATCCAATGGATCGATTCCATCCAAACAGTAGTTACATACACAATCTTAAGAATATTAAATCTACTGTCTCATTGGCGTGTCTAGAGACTAGAGGGAGCTTCAGTGACGTCATCGACCCTTGCGCGCTGCAGCGGAATAGACCGCATCCCAGCCCTACGATGAACTCTGCACAGCCGTAGTGACAGCGTGCGCCATCGCAACACCCTAACCCATGCTTGTGCGACAAGTGTGCGCGCCATCTCAAATTGCAACGACAGGGCCCAGCATCTTCTCGTATCTTACGCGTACTCCCAATTCCGCCTCATATATAGCAGTTGTGCTACTGCTCGTCGTGATATTTCGATAGTTCAGAGCAGGCGATTTGTACCGCTTGAAGGAATTGATTGAATACACTGGAGAAGGATGAACGCCGTTAAGTTACAGGTATGGTTTGATGGGTAGTGCTGGTCGAAGAAGGGTGGATATCGATTATCGCGGAAAGTTAACAATGTTTGTCAATTTAGCGCAAGTTTCCGGACTTGAAACAGGAGGATATATTCCAGCTGATAAACAACTTCCGGTGAGTCGATTGTTCTCCTTTGGGCTGCGGATGAGCCCCGTGGCCGATGGGTTGGTCATGGCGGTGGGCAGCTAGGTGATTCCGTCGATTGGCCATTGGCCATTGTTCATTGCTCATAATTGTCATCTGTTTCAGTGACTGAACACTAACTCCATGGAATAGGAAAATTGACATTGATGAGAGGGGATACGTCGATAAGCAGACCATCGTGAAGGCAGTCCAGGACTCTGGTGAGAACGCCAGTTACGATCAGATTCGAGAGACTCTGAAGGAATGCGGTGTCGATGCTAGTGGTCGTGTTGAGTTGGATGATTATGTTGAGGTAATGAAAGACCAATGGTCGCAAGTGTTGGTTGGTAAACTGACGTGCAATGTAGCTCATCTCGAAGATAAGGTCTGGGGGGGCTAAGGCGGCACTGGGCGTCCAAAAGTCGAAGATTATAGTCTCAGGATCGACCGCTGGTGTTACTCACACGATTAACGATGAAGAAAGAACAGAGTTCACTCGGTATGATCCCAAAGGTTCAATCAGCAAGGTGAATCCTGGCAGCTAATTTTTGCTAGACACATAAACTCCGTCCTGATGGGCGACGCCGATATTGGCGATAGACTACCTTTTCCCACTGATACGTTCCAAATATTTGATGAGTGCAAAGATGGTCTCGTGCTCTCAAAGCTGATTAACGATTCCGTGCCCGACACCATTGACGAGCGTGTTCTGAACAAGGCAAAGCCTGGAAAACGCCTCAACAATTTCACCATGACCGAGAACGCCAACATTGTCATCAACTCGGCGAAGGCTATCGGATGCGTTGTCGTTAACGTGCACGCTGAGGATATCATTGATGGACGCGAGCATCTTATCCTCGGCCTCATCTGGCAGATCATCCGTCGCGGTCTGCTGGGCAAGATCGACATCAAGCTCCACCCAGAACTGTACAGACTGCTGGAAGAGGACGAGACTCTCGAGCAGTTCGTCCGTCTGCCTCCGGAGCAGATCCTTCTGCGTTGGTTTAACTACCACCTCAAGGCCGCGGGCTGGCCGCGCCGAGTCACCAATTTCTCCAAGGACGTTGCTGACGGCGAGAACTACACGGTCCTCCTTAACCAGCTGAAGCCTGAGTCGTGCTCACTCGCGCCTCTACAGACCAAGGATCTTCTGCAGCGCGCCGAGCAGGTCCTCCAGAATGCTGACAAGATTGGCTGCAGAAAATATCTCACTCCTACGTCGCTCGTTGCGGGAAATCCCAAGCTCAACCTTGCATTTGTAGCGCACCTGTTCAACACCCACCCTGGGCTTGAGCCGTTCACTGAGGAGGAGAAGCCCGAGATTGAGGACTTCGATGCTGAGGGAGAGCGTGAAGCGCGTGTTTTCACGCTCTGGCTGAATAGTTTGGACGTGGACCCTCCTGTTGTGAACCTGTTTGAGGATGTCAAGGACGGTTTTATCCTTCTGCAGGCGTACGATAAGGTTATCCCCGGCAGCGTGAACCTTCGCTACGTGAACAAGCGTCCAGCGTCGGGTTCCGAGATGTCCCGCTTCAAGGCGGTGGAGAACACCAACTACGCCGTCGACATCGGCAAGCAGAACCGATTCTCGCTGGTCGGTATTCAGGGTGCTGATATTACGGACGGCAACCGCACACTCACGCTCGGTCTTGTCTGGCAGCTTATGCGCCGCAATATTGTCGACACACTGAAGAGTTTGTCGAAGGGGGGCCGCGAGATCTCGGATAGCGATATTCTGAGATGGGCGCAAGAGACTGTCAAGAAGGGCGGCAAGTCCTCGAGTGTCCGATCGCTCAAGGACCCGTCCATCTCGTCTGGAGTGTTTTTGCTAGACGTTTTGCATGGGATGAAGCCCGGATATGTCGACTACGAACTCGTTACTCCCGGCATTGCGGATGACGAGAAATATCTCAATGGTAAGTTTTAAGCTAAGTGTGTCCCCGAGAGCTGCGTGTTAACATTGATTCGCAACAGCTAAATTGGCGATCTCTATCGCCCGTAAGCTCGGTGCCCTGATCTGGCTGGTGCCGGAGGACATTTGCGAGGTCCGCAGCAGACTTATCTTGACGTTCATCGGGTCCCTGATGAGCTTATCGTATAGCGGCGCTATCTAAAGTGGTGGGATGGAGTGAGTGAGAGATTGTCCTTGAGAGACTGTCTTTGTAGTCTTTTTGTGCTATATGTTTTGTTCTATGCTTGTTTTGTATTGTAGAAAATTGTGGTTTTTTTTTGTGTTACTTATTTTAAAACTTTGTTGATTGTCTGTACGCTTTAAGAGCCCCCCGCAAATATTGCATTTTAGTTAAACCTGCCACGCTGTTAACCTGAGTTGAGATCAACAATACCTGCTCGAACCTGGGCAAGTATTAAATGGCTCATAAAATCTCCAGGGCAGTATTTGTGTATTTCGACGCAACGTCAACGGGGAAGTGGCATTCAAAAGACACAACCACACGGGGCTGCCTCTGACCTGGAACATGTGACTACTACAACGCCAAATTTAGAACTAAAAAAAAAAAATGCCGTCAATTTTTACAGAGTCGGGGAAATAAAAAAATAAAATTTATGCAGTATGCCTAAGTGGAGGACAATCAGCAGGGCAGGTTGGTTGGGTAAATATCACATACATGGCCGTTCATATGTGCTATTATGTACGAGTAAGTAATTAGCAAACGGGGGTCATCGTCGAGCGCCGCTTCCCGCGCGGCTGGTTGTGTGAGAGTGTTGTTTTGTGTGTTGGGAAGGGTTTGCCGGGTCTGACTGGGCTTGCAGATATGCATGGGGGCCGCCCGCCTCGGTAAGTTTGTTTCTTCTACTTATACCGTACTCCGTCTATTTCAGCACGCTTTTATTATTATTTTACTGTAGTCGTTTCCAACTCACAAATCCGTGGAGACAATTTGGTCGCAAACAACTGTATACAAAGCAAAATACTTTTCTATTACCTCTCATATATAAATCCGCAGCCAGTACAATACAATTACATAGAACGCCAAATATACACATGTGCGCCCAGAAAAACATCCCCTGGTTCCCCCACCCCGAAATATTGTACAGCCCTCTCCATTATGCGTTTCAAAGCCATTCCCAACTTAAGCGTATACAAGAAATACTCTAACTCAATGCATAAAACGCCAGCAAACAAAGCAACGCAGTCTTGATTACGCGTCTATAGACTCTGGCCCTGCTGCAACAGCGGTGCAGTAACAGGTCCTTCCTGCTGCTTCTGATACTCTGCATACGCGCGGTCAGCGACCACTGTGGAGTCCACGCCAGGCGTGGTTGCTTTGCCAGTGCGCTTCCACGACGAGAAAATGCCCAGCGACGCTGTCTTTGACGAGGAGGACGGCGACGGCTTGGCGACGCGGAGATTCCCAATTGGCCGAGACAGCCACTTCTGCTGCTTGGTGGTCGATACAGCCGGCGCCAGCGTGGACGAGGTAGACGACAATGACAACGACGACGCAGACGCCGACGCCGACGCAGAGGACGCCGAGGAGGGGCACGACGATGGACCACATGAGGAGGAAGAGGAGGAGGACGCGGTCGACTCGGGAGGCGACGTGAATTCGTTGCATTCGAGTGGAGCCACGACCGCATGGGTCGAGAAATAGCGATGATCCAGCGCCTGCACGCAGGACATTCGACGTTCAGGATTCCACTGCAAGCAGCTTGTAACCCAGTGTGCAAAACCCCCACTCGCCTGCGCACCCAGCAACGCCTCCATGTCGCATCCGTTCCTTCCGCTCGGCAACAGCAAGCCCAAACGCTCAGCACAGGCGTCGGCCTCGTCCCACACGCCGCCCCGCGCGCCCGCGCATTCGGGCGACCCCATCACCTCGCATATGCGATATATCTGGTCCCACTCGTTCATGCCGGGGACGAGCGGCTTAAGCAGCGCGAGCTCAGCGGCGAGACAACCGACGGCCCAGATATCGACCTCGGGCCCGTAGCGGCCGCGCTTGAGGAGGATTTCGGGGGCGCGATACCAGCGGGTCGAAACGTACATGGTGTAGGGGGCGCGCGAGGCCACGTCGCGGACTAGGCCAAAGTCAGTGAGCTTGACGGTCGGGACGGCTGCGGATAGGTCGGCGGGGAGGGAGACAAGGACGTTTTCAGGCTTGATGTCGCGGTGGAAAAAGCCGTTGGCGTGGATGTGGGCGAGGCCGGTGAGAAGCTGGGTTCTACCAAAGCCGTTAGCGTAAGACAGACAGCGGGGTAGGGGCGGTTGGACAACATACAGCATTGCCTTCGTGACGGCGTGCTCCAACACGACGCCCGCGCGGCCCTGTATAAACTGGTGCAAGTTCATCTGAAGGCACTCCATGACGATATGCAGCTTCTGGGTGGACAGGTCGAGGAATATCTCGTGCGCGCGGACAAGGTTCTGGTGGGGCGGGAGGGTGCGCAGGAAGACGACTTCGCGCAGACGCAGGTAGTCCACGGGGTCGGCGACACATTTCTTGATGGATTTGATGGCGACGAGGGCGTTCGGACGGAGATGGGGCGGCGGCTGGGCGGACGACGAGACTCCGGAGAAAGAGGAGAAGGCAGCGAGGGCGGACGCGCGGACGCGGGCGAGCGCGACGGTTCCGAAGGAGCCGTCGCCGAGCGGCTGGAGGAGCTCGAAGCGGTCGGTGAGCCTGAGGCTTGTGGAGGTCGTGGAGACCATTGCTGAGGTAGGAGGAGCGTGGAGGGGGGAATGGCGAGCTAGAAGTGTCGGTGTGTCGCCCGTGGAGAAGAACACCGTCGAAATAGTCGAAATAGTCGAAATAGATCATGGCAGGGGTACAATGGATGTGATCCGAGTGGACACTGCGCCTGCGCGCCTGTGCTCCTGTGCTCATCTCGGCTGTCCACACTAACTTGGTGACTGAGGCCGGACTGAGCCCGGCCAGCGCATCCGCCGAGCTACACGCTTCCACGCTGCATAGCCGCCGATCAGCCATGTCAGGCCGTCGCCGGTTCGCAGTCGCAGTTGCAGCCTCGAGTGCCCTATCCAGCTTTGTCACAGGCCAGCAGAGCGTGAACCGGTGAACCCGCGATCGCAGGCAGGGACGAATGCGCCGACGCACGCGCCCGCACGCACCCGCACCCGGGGCGCATCGGCCCATGCCGATTCAGGCCTAGCGCGTGCAAGAGTGCGTGTGTGCATGTGTACATGTACATGCACACATGTGTCTGCGCATATTCCACGAAGCCCAACCCTCACAGCTGCGACTGTGGGTCTGGCCCCCCGAATACGACGCAATGGGAGGCGTGCAGAGGACGGCGACGTGGGCGACGTGGGCGACGTGGGCGCTGCGACCGCTGCTGGCGCTGTCCTGTCGCTTACCGAGTCACGCAAGTCGGTCTGTGAGCAGATGTCAAGCGTGCGGCTCGTCACAGCCGGCGCGCTGGCGAACTGACTGAACACAGCATCGCCCAAGCCACGCGCTGCCGATTGCAACCTGAGCAGGGTGTGGGTCGTAAATCGTCCGTATCGTCCGTCGGTCGTCAGGCACTATCGACAGCGTGTCACAATCGCCACCACTGTCAGTCGCTACGCCATCGAAATTAACTCAACCACGACTGTGCATGACTCCCAGTGTTTCTTGTGCAACGTGAGACGCCGTATTCGTGGGGCAGCTTTCCCGTTATCCCGTTATCCCCGTATCCCCTTAGTGTTCACGTGCTGTGGCCTTCGCAGCAACTACGATGTACGTATTTGTATTTTGCACTGCATTTCTCTCATTTGTTCGGCAGCAGGGAGTGCACTGGGTTCCCTGGGCGGTGGACGAGCGGGAACAGGTCCTGCAGCTCGGTCCAGTCCTGGGAGCTGTCGCTTGCAGAGTTGAATGTTTCACGTCTGGCTGACGCAGGATCGCAGCGTGGTGCACCCTAACCGCAGTGCGCAGTTGTAGAGACGTGGCGCGTCATCGCAGCTACTCTCCGCATCACCCGTGAGTGTCTACCAGTTCAACGCAGTTCAACGCAGCTCAACGCAGCCCAACGCAGCGAGTATATGCGACCAGAGCCACAACACTTAATTCGCACAATGTAGTCACGATGGTGCTCTGTACTAGGGAGCTGGAGTATTAAGTGCATTATGTAACCACCACCGGCTGCCGTTCGATTGGATGTGATCCCTTCTGCTCCGGGTGCATCGTCAATGCACCGAATCACGCAGTTGTTGCCGCAGGCTTTGGAGCACCGACTCTACGACGGCGAGTTCTTCGTGTCTACGTCAGCTAACATTCTGCTCGGTCACAACGGAAGGCATACCCTGTCGAAGTCCCTTTTCCACATTCGAGGACGACAGCTTCACTGATGTGAATATTAGCGGAGCGTCAGAAATAGCAGCTCTTCGTCTGAACTATCGAAACCCACTGAAGTTAGAGTCGAGATTCACCCAGAGTTTGGGTTCGACTGCTAGAGACGTTTATAGTAAGTTAGCTATCCAGTCGCCAGCGCCAGGTTCATTCGCACACGAGACGTACCAGAGCCCTTCACAGCAAGCAGCGCCCGTTCCAGTTCTGCTTTGCGACTCGTGTGGGCGCCAATCTGGACCCCGTCAGCTATCTCTATAGGTTCTCATAAAAAGGGAACTAGGGAAGCGGAATACCGTCTGCATGATGGTTGCGACCCGCTCATCATAGCCAGATGAAGACATTCTTTGAATGTAATTAATCCGAGCGACAGCCGAGATCAGCGAAATAAATTCAGATGAACGCTGACTGATCTCGGCCATGCTCCCAAATGAAACTTAATTCTCGACACCCACCGAGTTTTCGTTGATAGGGCATAATCGCATTTTAAATTAGGCTCCGCGGATTTTATCATCCCTCCACACTACTTTCCGGTGTCCACTGCCCTTCGCTCATATCTCGTCGTGCCGTGCAAATCATGTCTACAGCCGGAAGATCCTCGAGACCGGGTATTTCTACCTGCTCTTTATAGAATGTACATCTGTTGATTAAAACAGCCTGCTAACGAATTGAAAGTCCGAGCGTCAGCCAAGAGATCACGCGTGCAAGTCGACGAAGATGATGAGCTGAGTCAGAATTCGTTCTCGGACGAGTACATCAGCGACGAATCGGCAGCCACAGAGGACGAGGAAGATGATGAGTATGTGGGAACGGGCTGTAAGTGCTATTGCGCTCTGTGTATCCGTTCATGTCGCCGCAACTCTGCTGACAACTTAGTGCGCTCCGTTAACCTCCGCGTCAAGCCGCCACCTCAACCCCACCATCGCGCGTCGACGACCGCCACCGCTGCCGACTCAAGCGCCCTCGTCAAGCACGATGGCGTGTCCCGCGTGTTTGGCAAAGCCGATTTCTCCTACCTCAACTTGAAACCAGATCACGCCTCCCGCCCACTGTGGATCAACCCCGTCGACGGACGCATCATCCTCGAGAGCTACTCCCCTCTCGCCGAGCAAGCGCAAGACTTCCTCGTCACCATCTCGGAGCCCGTGTCCCGCCCCACGCACATCCACGAATACAAGCTGACGCCGTACTCCCTCTACGCCGCCGTCTCTGTCGGCCTCGAAACCAACGACATCATCACCGTGCTCAACCGCCTCTCAAAGGTCCCCGTCCCCAAGAACATCGTCGAGTTCATCAACAGCTGTACCGTCTCGTACGGCAAAGTCAAGCTGGTACTCAAGCACAACAGGTACTTCGTTGAGAGCCCCCATGTGGATACCCTGCAGATGTTGCTGAAGGACAAAGAGATCGGGCCCCTGCGGATCGAGGGCGACGAGTACAACGGCTCCACCACAATCGTGGAGGGCTTGGTCAGAGAAAAGGCCCCGTCCATGGGCGAGTTGTCCATCCCGGGAACGAATAAGGGCAAGATTAACGGGAAAGATAAAGTGGCTGGCAATGCGAATGAGGACGAACGACAGCAGGTTGAGGACTTGTTCACGTCCGTGGTGGGCCTGGATCGGGACGACGATGATGACGATATGGACGCCGTCCATTCCTTCGAAGTCGCACCTAGTTCGGTCGAGCCGGTTAAGAAGCGTTGCCAGGAGATTGATTTCCCTGTGCTTGAGGAGTACGATTTCCGCAATGACACGCGGAATCCGAATCTCGATATCGATCTCAAGCCATCCACCCAGATTCGACCGTACCAGGAAAAGTCCCTCAGCAAGATGTTTGGAAACGGTCGCGCTCGATCCGGAATTATTGTCTTGCCCTGCGGTGCCGGAAAGACCCTCGTCGGTATCACAGCCGCGTGCACCATCAAGAAGAGCGTCATTGTGCTCTGTACGTCTTCCGTGTCCGTCATGCAGTGGCGACAGCAGTTCTTGCAGTGGTGCACCATTCAACCTGAGAATATCGCCATGTTCACCTCCGAGAACAAGGAAAAGTTCAGAAACGAGGCTGGCCTCGTCGTCTCGACGTACTCCATGGTCGCAAACACCCGCAATCGCTCCCACGAGTCTCAAAAAATGATGGACTTCCTCACCTCCCGCGAGTGGGGTTTCGTCATCCTGGACGAGGTCCACGTCGTCCCCGCCGCCATGTTCAGACGCGTCGTCACCACTATTGCGGCGCACGCGAAGCTTGGCTTGACCGCTACGCTCGTGCGTGAGGACGACAAGATTGACGATTTGAACTTCTTGATCGGGCCAAAGCTCTACGAGGCAAATTGGATGGACCTCGCCAATAAGGGCCACATTGCAAACGTGCAGTGTGCCGAGGTCTGGTGTCCCATGACCACTGAGTTCTACAACGAATATCTCAGCGAGACGCCGCGGAAGAGACGCTTATTGTACATCATGAATCCGAAAAAGTATGTTCTTCCTTCCTATATATCGACAGTTACTAACCATCCAAGGTTCCAAGCCTGCCAGTTCCTCATCAACTACCACGAAAAGCGCGGCGACAAAATCATCGTCTTCTCCGACAACGTTTACGCGCTACAAGCATACGCCCAAAAGCTCAAAAAGTTCTTCATCTACGGCGGCACTCCGCAGGCCGAGCGCATGAACATCCTGCAAAACTTCCAGCTCAACCCCCAAGTCAACACCATCTTCCTCTCCAAAGTCGGCGACACCAGCATCGACCTCCCCGAGGCCACGTGCCTCATCCAGATTTCTTCGCACTACGGCTCCCGCCGCCAGGAAGCCCAGCGCCTCGGCCGCATTCTGCGCGCCAAGCGCCGCAACGATGAGGGGTTTAACGCCTTTTTTTACAGCTTGGTGTCCAAGGACACGCAGGAGATGTACTATTCCACCAAGCGGCAAGCCTTCCTTGTCGACCAGGGCTACGCATTCAAGGTGATTACACATCTCCAAGGCATGGAGAATTTGCCCGATCTGGCCTACGCCACTGTCGCTGAGCGGAGGGAGTTGCTGCAGTCTGTGCTCTTGCAGAACGAAGACGCCGCCGGCATCGAGCGCGGCGACGACGCGGATAATTTCGTTGGCAGGGATAGCGGGTATGTCAAAGCGGTGAAGCGGGCGAAGCGGACGACCGGCTCGTTGGCTAGCTTGGCGGGCGGCGACGATATGGCCTACGTCGAGTATAATAAGAGCAAGAATAAGGAGAAGACCAGAAATCCGCTTATCAAAAAGCTTTACTATAACAAGAAGAAATAGATCTGAACTTTGGCGTTTGGGCGAACCATTTTTTTTAATTGCTTTTTTGAAAAATTACGTTGTTGACGGAGATAAATTTGTCATATAAGTTACATGCATTTTGTGAAAAATATTTACCTTTGAAAAAAAAAAATCATTAAAGAGAAATTTTTACCGTATACTCAGGGTGCTATATTTACAATTGAAACATTAAAAAATATCCTAACATGGGATAGCCCTAGAACAAATGACAACGAAACAGATCCCTCCAAAACAAAAACCTTCAAACAAA